>JAAGKR010005435.1:0-51098 GCA_011419295.1 Clarias macrocephalus | reverse complement strand
CTTATCCTCCGCAGTGTGTTCTTTCTTGTGTTCTTTAGCCCAAACGCGTCTCTTCTGCTTGTTGCCTGTCCTTAGCAGTGGTTTCCTAGCAGATCTTCTACCATGAAGGCCTGATTCACACAGTCTCCTCTTAACAGTTGTTCTAGAGACGTGTCTGCTGCTAGAACTCTGTGTGCCATTGACCTGCTCTCTGATCTGAGCTGCTGTTAACCTGCGATTTCTGAGGCTGGTGACTCGGATGAACTTATCCTCCGCAGCAGAGGCGACTCTCGGTCTTCCTTTCCTGGGCCGGTCCGCATGTGAGCCAGTTTCTTTGTAGCGCTTGATGCTTTTTGTGACTGCACTTGGGGACACTTTCAAAGTTTTCCCAATTTTTCAGACTGACTGACCTTCATTTCTTAAAGTAATGATTTTTTTTTTTTCCCCAAAGAAACTCTAATGAAGATATCCTTAATTGTTAAATTTTTACCACTGAGGGTCTTTTTGGTGTGACTGTAACGTGAATTTTTTCCCACACATTCTGCTTGTATGTACATGCGAACACTATTACTGCTCTAACTGACCCTCACCGGCCGCCGTAGCGCCTCAGCCAGGCACATGCTGGAGGCGAATTCATTCTGTAAAGAAATAAAATGTTGTTGTACGTCACCTACTTCACCGCTAGAGGGCCGACCTTAACTACCTAACTTAACTACACCTTAGCCACGCCCACTTCCCCGCTACCTCTATCTCTAGTCAGGCGCTCGAGACCCTGGGACAGTCTGCGGTCCGCTCACGCGCGTCAGGAATAAAGAAACCATTATTATTATTATTATTATTATTAATATTAATATTATTATTAATATCATTACTACTGATGTCTGGGAAGATGCGCGCGCTCGTGGCACTCCTCGTAGTCGCGGGAGCGCGCTTGGCGCAGCAGGAGGTTATAGATGACATTTTGGACAGTGTGTCTAAAGGGGTGAATTTTTTTGAGCAGCAGAGCAGGAACATGAATCTGGACGGTGTGGTGGGTTATGTCATCCTGCAAGGTGAGCACTTCAACACATTACCACATTAGTTAATGCATTAGAGTCAGAGTAGGCTGTAAAAGCATATGCACAGTGCAGAAGAGAGTTACAGCAATATGACAACTTCTACAAGTACAGTATGTATGGCGATGAAGCTGAATTACACATGCCTGCACCAGGTTTTCTATTTATTGATGTATTTATTTATTTTTGCATAAACTGAAATCTTTTCAACAGGTTGCACAAAATCTCATTCATACTTTCTGAACAATTTCTTTTAACCTTTTTTTTTTTAAATGTACTGAATAAATAAATAAATCCTTAATATTATGTTGTTGTACATCTGAGAAACAAATTTCCACTTATGCATACACTGAACCCCCAACGAATCCCTCTTTTCTTTTTATTACATGATCATAAATATTTTTTTTATTACAGTATGGTAAAACACTGCATCTGCCATATTCACTAACCTCCAGAGCATCAAGCTGCATTCTGAGACCCTCCATGTTCAATTCTGCATGAGTTCAGATTTATTATTTTTTTTCTTTAGCCCAGTTACAGGAAGCCACGAAATCTCAGACCCATTCAGATTCCCTAAACCTCTCTCAGCGCTCCATCGCCCTGTCTCTGGTCAAAAAACTGGACAAGAGTCTGGCTCTTGCTGTCACATCACTTCAGGAGACGGATCCAAAATATTACAAAGGTAAGAAAAAAGACAAAGTTTGCTAAAAATGAAGGTGCAGTTAATAAATATTGTCTTAAAAAAAACATTATACATATATACATTGAGACATTATTTAGACATTATTACAGATGCTCTAGATCCTGGTGGTGGAGTTTCCTGTCAGTTTGCTGGGGGTTTGACATCCTGTCTACTCATAAACAGTTTTATCATTTCCATCGTGCAAAACGTTTGCTTGTTAAAATGATTCACACTCCAAGTTTAATATCTGGAGAATCATCTGAAAGGTTTCTCCTATAACGTTCTGGGCTGGACAAACTTGTTTACATTTGGTCATTTTTATATAGTACAGGTTGTCCCCGACTTACGAACGCGTTTCACTCCGGGAGCACATTCATAAGTCGGATTAGTTCCTAATTCGGATATGCCCGGAGACTACCTGTATTTTACTTTATATTTTTAGGTTTTCGCTCTTGAACTCACACCAGAGACTGTTAACAGGGTTCAGATCAGTGTGACTACGGAGCGTCACATGCGTGAGATCAGAAATGTGGCGACCGTGATAAATATTTTTTTTTTTAAAATCATGGAAGAGTGGAATTCATGACGTCATTGTGTGTCATGACTACAAAAAAAACGTCTCAAAGCATCTACAGTGCCTACAGTAGTAATCTGTTAATTACACCAAGCACGCCAATGAAGTGTGACTGAATTTGATTTGATCCTAGTCACTCACTGTGTGAGGTGTTTAATTTGAGTCATTTGACCTGCAACTTTCCCACAGAGTTTGAACCCGTCTTATCCTCGTCTTTCTGGTCCTTGCCTCCCGAATGGACCTCCACGGACCCGTCCCTGGTGTACACCTCACCGAGATCCGTAGAGTGTTACGACGAGCAGCTCGGGGATAAGTGCATGACCTTGCTTCTGGGAACCTGGTAAGACCAAAACTTTCAAAATGACAAAAAAACAAAAACAAAAAGAAAGCGTAAAGATCATGAAATCACAGCTGTTTCAATTGGAAGGAAAGACGACGGGACGCCGTGCATCGTCACAAAGGCCTGCAGGGACACCATGACGCGATTCGGGTGTCCACATTACTCTCTGTCCCACCAGCTGCTCTACTTCATGATCGGGACGATGGTAATGAAGCCGTGCATGCAGCCATGACACATTCGACTCACTCAATTTAGAATTTTCACTTAATTATTTATGAGGATGATGATTATTATTATCATTAGAAAGGATGTACCAGGATGCTGAATGGAGAGTTGAAGCTCTTGCCGGTCAACATCACAGTACAACACTATCACAGGATTTTCTGCTCCAACATGATGAGGAGCAACCAGGAGATCAGCACCAAGGGCTTCAATGGGCAAATCCAAGATATCTTCATGGAGAACAGTTAGTAGCCATTCATAATGTAGTATACAGTGTTTATATCTTTTTACAAACAAGCTTCGTTTGAGGAAGGATTGATCATATCCTTAAAAATGAAATGATCCCCTGAGACCTCCGTAGTCTTTGTGGTAAATACACAAATATCATTATATAAATAATGTCGATTACACAACTCTTCTTTGCATAATCTACATCTTATAATAAACAAGAAAAGAAATGAATCATTGGTTTTATTTTTTCCTGTTAATTCAGGTTTATTGAACATTTATGGAAGGAGTCTCCAGTGTCGGTGCTTTTAAAGCTGTTAAACCTGTCTGTAACGCTTTGTCGGGTTTCTCTGTAAGCTGATAAGTTGCGCTTTTTTATTTTTCAGTAAAGGTGAGTCCTTAGTTTTTGTTTGTTTGTTTTTTAGTTCTCCTCTGTGGGCTGGCTGGATTCTCAGATTTTTATAAAGCCGCCTGGCTGCAGCACATTCTGACCTGGCAGGACAAGGAGCTGGGCTGTTTCGGGAAAGACGGTGAGTCTAATTATAAAACGTACTGATAATTTATCTAAAGAGTGATTTAAAGAATACGGAAAAACAATCGGCATCAATGCGTTCCTTTTCCTATCAGACGACTACTCGCAAATGTTTGAGGAATATTTGGATGCAGCGCACAAGCGTGTGAAGAGGAGGGAGAAAACGCTGAAAGGTAAACGATCGGATTTAAATTGGAAATCGGTATAACGTTTACGGTCGCAATCTACAGATTTAGCCTTTTTATTTATTCATCAATGTCAGAAATCATTTTTAAATATGATTAACAGGAACTGATAAAAAAAAAAACAGTATTCTGTAAAAAGAATAATAATAATTTAAAAAACTGTCAAAGAATTACAGCTGAAGAATTTTTTTTTTAGATCTTTCTGTTGCTGCTGTTTTAACAAACATACATTTTATCTTAAACATTTTTTATTTGAATTATTTCTTTCAGTAAGTTAAATATTAGTGCTGTCTTGTTGTAGACGGATGCTCGAGTCACACGACGGGCGTGGCCATGGGCACGCTGGGCGGATACCTCAACTTTTACCTTTCTGAGCAAGACACTACAAAACGACCACTGGTGTAAAATATATATAAAATATAATATACAGTTAAACCTTGGATTGCGAGCATAATTAGTTCTGGAAGCTTGTTCGTATATCAAAACACTTGTATATCAAAGTGGATTTCCCCCCATAAGAAATAATGGAAACTCAGACGATTCGTTTCACACCCCACAAATATTCATATAAAAATTATTAACACAAAATAAAAAGTAAAAATAAAACAACCTGCACTTTACCTTTAAAAAGAATCGGGGCTACTGTGTAGGATGACTCTCTCACACACACACAGTGCTATAGTAAACAGTACACATGCGCGCCAGATGTTGAATATACGAGTGATGCACGCGCGCTGAGACTGAGCTCGGGAGACGATTACCCACAGTTCTGATCGTATTTCAAGACCTCGCTCGTTAAAGTTACAATTTACATTTACACTCGCGGACCAAGGTACTCGCAATCCAAGGTTCCACTGTAACAAACTAATACATTCAGTAAAAACAAGCATGGGTTTATTCTGTAGAAAAAAAAACACCATATTTATTTTTTTTTATCTAACAGTAAATATTTTTTCTTGTGATATTATTAGAAAGACATTGATGTTGAGAAATGTACGAAAAGACATGACTTTTTTATGCAAATAAATGATAAATAAATGTAGAACTAGAAGAATATTCCTCGTTTCTTTAGGCAAACCATTTTACAGAGTATTTCTTTACAAGATACTAGAAAAAGTCCTCCTCTAGACGTGTGCTGTGATTAAACGCCCGGGCCGGGATGGGTTCAGGAGCAGCCGCTAGTCGTTCCATCCGATGACTTCGTAGAACAGGGCCTTCAGCACGCGAGCCTCGTACGTGACCGTGTTTTTCCCGATGTGCGCGTGCTCCTCCTCCAGAGGCTGCTCGATGACGGCCGGGACGTCCCTCCCGTACACTGAACAGAGAAAGCGAGCGTCATCATTAGCCTTCCTGAAGAGAACAAAGTCTTTGCTGAATTCTTCGTTCTGATTGGTCTGACAATGGTTGTACGTCGTCATTTCTATAATAACGACTCAAACTAATTTCTGATTGGGGAATAAGACACTTCAGGATTTTCTGTTTTTGAAATAATTAATCCACCTAATTGTGGCGGTGAGGTGAACTCCACTCCTTCAAATCACACAACTATTATTCTTATAATTCTTTAATTATTTTCCTACTCAGGGTGAGAGTGCAGAGATGTGAAGTGGACTGGGTTGCTTTATGTCAACTATCAATCATTTAAATGTTTTTTTAATATACACTTACGCTCGCAGTGTTCCAGGAACTGGACGCAGTCCTGCACCACGGTGTCCCTCAGCATGATCATGTGCTTGGCCATGTTCTCCAACAAGGACAGGAAGCACCTCTTAATGTAGAACCACGTGTCTGTTCCGAGCTGAAATTCACGCGACACGTCACGGGTTAGCTCCTAAAGTATTGCGATCGCGATCTTCATACTTTTGTTGAATTCGTGTGACGAACAGAATCTGATCTGTTAAATGAGACACCGGGATAAAGAACTCTTACACCTGAGGGGTTCCTTTCAAGAAAAAAAAAAATAAAAACACACTGATTGATTCAGTGGGAAAAAAAAAAGAACTCTGCAAGCTATTAGCAGCAGTCTTAGCCAGTTGTCTTGTAATTAATAAATAAAAACAACAGAGATCTTTAATAAGTGTGTCTCACTCACACAGGGACAGAACTACGCTCAGTCACGAGTGCGCGTTTATCTCAGCACGGCTCTGAGAACGGAAGGATGGTGTTTGTTCAGCTGCTCGTGGCCGAGCGCTCTTCTGTTTTGCCACAATCATAATAAATAGAGAGCGATTATGTGAGCGCTGAACACTGCAGGACGAGGAGGAAATATTTGGGGAAAGAAAGAAAGACGTTAAATGCGCAGCACCTTCTTGTTGTACGGCTCCAGGCTCTTGATCACACGAGAAATGCCGAAGTCGTAGTTTCCTTTAGCGCAGTACAGGGTTCTGCAGGGACAACGGCGTGGGTTTACATGACATGGAACAACGCGTATTAACATCAAATACAAAACTGAACCGACAGATTGTTATTCCTCCTGAATCATCCTTTAAAGGTGCATTACTCAAGACTGGACCTCTAGTGGTGGGGTAGATGCATTACATCAACATTCAAATCTTTTTTTATTTTGGTTTACTCCCATGTACATTAAGCCCCGCCCCCAGAGCTTATAGTTAGAAATGAACAGTTGTGACATTATGCCAGCAAACAGTATGGTGGACTGCTTATTAATCGTTTTGCCTTATTCTTGTTACCTACTGTAGATAATGAAGAGAAATGTACCTAATGTTTATTGTTCTGTATGATGTTGCTTGATTTGAAGCAAACAAAGATGATGGGTGGAGTCAAAGAACGGAAAGGCGTCCGTTATTATTTTTATCATGTTCTAAACTTTTTTATGTTAATTGTTCTGTTCCTGAAATCATAAAAAAAAATAACCTACTGGACCTTTTAAAGAAAGCCGGAAATCAAATGTTATATACGGACGCGTTACCCGATCACCAGGTTGACGATGCACAGGTGAAACACCTTCTTGTCAGGGTCGTTGTACGAGATCTGCTCTTCCTCTTTCTCGATTTTCCTCATCAGCTCCTCTGCCTGTAGACACACAACCGTCAAGAATTATTGGCACCCCTCGAAAATGATTATTATTAAACAGACAAGAGCAGATGCTTCAACTAAAAAAAAGCTACGGAAGCTGTACAACACTGATGTAGAATAATCTGTCTGGGTCAGAATTAGAGTTTTTGTCATCCTGAGGATTAATATAATTCACTAATTAATACATTATTTTACATAAGAGACCTAAAACAAAACAAATTTTGTCTTTATGAACTGAAGATCTGGAACGCACTGAAAAAACAAAGAAACAAAAACAGTAAAATCTGTTATACACTGTAATATTTAAGTAGCTTTTATGAAATATTTTGCTCCGTTCTACCGGTAATTATTTTTATAGTTCATTCTATTTGTAGGACATTTGAATTATATATTTTGTATTATTATTGGGATTATTTTCTTATTTTCTGTCACTACTAACATTCGTTACACCCACCATTTTAAAAATTCCACATTATTTTACATTATTGTTTAAATGGTTATTTACTTTTTCCCCCCCGTTTCTGCTCCCATTTGTTGCTTCGTATTTATCTGTAGCTTTCTGTAAATATTACTTATTTTTCCTACTTTTACACTTCACATTACCGTAATTCCTTTTTAAACAATTTATTATATTCTGTACATCTTCTGCTATTATCCTTTTTTTTTTTTTATCATCACACTGTAAATGTTTTTTTTTTTTCAAATGTATGAACGGTACATAATAAAAATAAAAAAAAACAGTAAAAAAATGTATCATTATTTAATTCTTTCATTATCTTCAGTCCACAACACAGCAGCCGCTAATAAAACAAACAGTTCTTACCTCTTCGTTTTGGCTCGTCATGATGTACGACACACACAGGTTAGCCAGAACGATCGCACTCACATTGAGGATCTGTCAGATTTTAAAAAAAACACACACACAAAAAAAAACAGGGCTGCTTATTCAGTCAGAGGACGAGGACGGAGAAAACACGATAAGGACACGGCAAGCTTCCAACACCACACTGAACGTCCCATGCAGTCGACATGCTCGCACGCGCTTTACCGAAGGCTTTCTTTTGCAGGGACACTCCTGAATGTTACACTGTTCCAGCTAGTGAGTGAAAAACACACAAACACAGGTTCAATACCGATCCTACACCCGGGGACGTCCAGTCTTTAACTCCTGGTAGTGCAAATTCTTAGTTAAATATAAATGGTAAGTGTGCAGTTATAAATAGATCAGAGTGAGTCAGATGAAAACCTTTAAGCGGCAATTTTAACGGATTTTAACTAGAAGCCTGATGCTCTTAAGTGACACTGTTGTTCAACAAATTTGATTCATCTTCATATACAGGACAGAAACATTAGTAATAAAAAAAGAAGAACTTAAAACTTCACTTAATAAACTGTTTTTGGTGAAAATATAAAAAAAATTACTAATAAATAAATTAACTAAAAAAAAATAACTATGTTATTGCCAGAGCTGCAGATGACGGAGTCTTTTTTTTTTTCTTTTACAGAAAAAAAGATCAATTTCACACTTAAATTTAAAAAAGATAAAAACTGATAACAAAATGTCATTAAAATATATTTAGAGCTTTAAAATGTGATGTATAAAATGTAATGGAAATAATAAAAAAAGAGAAAAGTGAAAACAAAACATAAACCAGAACTTGAGAAATTGACAAAAGAAAAGAAAAGAAAAGAAAATGTCTTGATGGGGCCTTAAATATTTTATGTATTTAAGCAAGTCTTTGCAGTATTATTATTAAATAAAAAAAAGGAAAATAAAAAGCAAAACGTGTCATTTTATTAAAAAAAAGGTCCCCCTACATGTTATTTTTAACTTCTTAAAATGAAGAGACAGAAAGAGAAATAATACAATATTACATTATAGTTTTAAGCATTATAATTCAAAAATTAAAAATGAAAAGCATTTTTAATTAAAAGCATCTTCTCAAACAGCCCTTATAGGATGGAGTTATAATAATAATAATAATAATAATAATAATAATGTTTGTTTATTTCCTGATCTCGCTGCACTTACATTATCGTAGTGTTTCTTTACGATGGGCTCGTAGAACCCGATCGCTTCTTTATATTTGTTCTCCTGCATGAAGAGCACGTGTGCGACGTTCAGCTTCCAGGTGTCGTGCTCGTTGCAGAACTCTACCGACTTGCGGAAAATCTTCTCCACCATGTTGTAGTTCTCGCGGTTCCAGTAAATCTTCGTCTGCGCCATCAGCACAGGGACGTACCTGCCACAACAAAAAAAAAAGTCATCCTGAAGCTCAGGATCTCATCCACTGTACATGTAGCTGGGCTTTGGTATCAGGTGGCAACGTAAAAGCCTGAATATTTACTCCTCGAGAAGCTGATCGTAATCTTCCACGGCTTTTTTTAGAACCTCGTCGTCCCGTGAGCGTCGTGACTCCTGAACCTTCAACCACAAAATGGCTCTTTATATGGAGTTATTATACAATAAAGTCAGTTTTGTGTCGAATTGTTATTATTGTTAATATAAGAGAGCAGACAGTGGAGGAACAACTATTGTAAAGTTTAATGTAGCTTCAAAAAAATTATAAATGCCTTCAATTACTCTATAATTTGGTATGAGCGGGTTAAATAAAACACACTTTGGAACGTAGTCAAATTTGTGGCGTGTGCATGTCATTAATTTTCCAGTTACAGCACACGTAAATGTGTTTTATTTTATGTAAAATAGCAAACTTAGTCGCATGATGTCATATGAGTGAGGGAAAAAAAAAAAAAGTTACCAGACTGGTGACCTTCCGTAACCGCTCCGTCAGTTTTCCTGCCATGTCGTCTAGCTTCCGAAACGCCTGGAGGAGAAGAAGAAGGCAAACAAAGCTCTAGGTTTGATAAAACAAGCTAAATACGTTTTATTTCAGACAACAGAACGCGCCTTGATAATGATTTAAAAGAACAAGAACAAGCAAAGGTGTGTAAGTAACACAGAACCCAGGCTTGAACCCAGGCGTGATTTTGGGTGGAACTCAAAGCTACTATTCAACGTTGATCCATTTATGGATCCGAGCAACCAGTCCAAAGCCGACTCGGACCTAGTGTCGAAATTTCAGTAACAAAATAACGTGGAATCAATCTGTTGGAATCTCTGAAGTTTATTATTGTGTTAAATTGGTAGAAATCAAATGTAGGGGTCCAAACATCAGAGGTTGGAAAAGTACAAAAATCCTATTCTTGAGTAAAAGTATATTTAACTTGGGTAAAATATTGCTCAAGTTAAAGCATAAACATATCATCATATTGAGTGACTTCATAGTGTGATGCTTTTTTCCCCAGCATCTGGAATTATATTCGAGAATTTCCCTATTCCAAAATTCTGCCATAATGGTATTGGTTTGCAATTGAATTCATTTAAATCTTATTTGTACAGAGCTTTTAACAATTGTCATTTTCGCAAAATTCAAAAGAATTATGGAAGTTTGTATGAAACGTGAATGTGTATGAATCAAAATGATAAGATTGTCCTGGATGAGCAAGCCGAGGGCGACGGCGACAGTGGCAAGGAAAAACTCCCTGAGAAACCTAAAGAGGAACCGAACTCAACAGGGAACCCATCCACATCTGATCTGGTGATCAGCAGGAACTGATCTTCAGTTATACCGTGTGTTAGGAGGCTGGACGTTCAGTAGAACAGGAGATGAACTATTCAGTTTAACTGGAGTATGTTCCCTTTAAATGCATGTGACCTGCCCGGGTGGCGACGGTGCAGGGTGCTTGGGCCCGCGCATCATTGCTTGCAACTATATTTATCATTATTATTATCATTAGTATTATTTACATTTATTTGTAACATTGGAAATATTGTATTCATATCCTGACCTTAGTATTATTAGATTAAAGCTAATAACATGTCATAAGCCTATATTCAGGATATTTCAGTGCGCTGCATGACTTCAGCTATAATGTTGCGGATGGGTGTTACTGTACCTCCTCTGGAGCGGTTTGACTCGTCAACATGGCGTCCAGGAACTCATACAGGTACTGAACACGGGGGGAAAAAACCAAACGCGTCACGCTCACAATTAGTCGTTAACGTCAATGACTAATATTTACAGTATTCAGTATTTCCCCTTCGCCCATTTCACGGGGTTGCAAGCTTTTAAACACTTTAACTTCTTGTTTTCTTACCGGAGATAGGAACTTGTAGGTGAGGTGTGCGTTTTCAGCCATGACGTCAGCAGCCATGTCGAAGTACTGCGAGTGAAAATAAAAAAAGCACCAAGACATACTGAAACCCAGCACACGCTGGCACTCGCAGCAGAGAGATATTACAGCTCTGTATGGCATTTCTTCATGCTTTTACACAACCATGGAAAAAATTCATCTCACGGAGAAAGCAATAAACAACCGGCGTGAATTATTAAAGTGAAAACCTTCGAAGGGGTCGCACCTCATATTTGCAGTAGAGCAGCAGCAGGTTGCCGAAGGTGGAGGGAGGGAAAGGGCTCTGCTGCAGGAGGAACGCGAGCTTCTCGAAGCCTTCTGTCGGCTTGGTGTCCATGTTCATGAGGGCCTGGTTGTGAAGTGTGACGGGGTCGAGCTCCTGCGATCGCGAAAACAACGCGTTAATTCTAATGGGAAGGAGCCAAATAATTAGCTGATGACGTTATTAGAGTCTTTATCCGATATCACTTTTTAAACAAACAATGTTCCCTGGATGACATTAAAGCAGCGGTGTGTAATGTTGCACTGAATTGAATGATCATAGCCACTCACACTGAAACTACAAAAAAAAAGCTGATCAGCTCTGATCCAGCTGTGGGCGGAGCTCATTTCAGGGTCAGAAAAATGTAGGCGGATGTAGAAAAATACAGCTATTCAAATGTAACCTTTAAATATCACTATTAAACATATTCCGATATTTGGCTTGGAAACCTGGTACAATATTTAGTTTAAAATATTCCTTAAAACAATATCACTGAAAACAAGTGCAAGGTAAAACTTTTCAATCGTTCTTCAAGGATTTTTTCGCCAAAATAATTACAGGGCCAAAGTCTTAAATTCAAACAAATATTTGAACACTAAATTCGGGAGGAAGAAAAAATATTTCTGAAAAGAAATTTCTTACAGTCATAAACTATATTTGTTATGTATAATATTTGTAATATTTCTTGAAACAGTTTTTACTTAAACCAAATGTAAATATTTCCGTAAACAATATTCCTTTAACCAAGCAAAGTAGGTATTGTTTGTCCAAGGTATTTTTACATGTTTAATATCTAATAATTTCTGCATATTAAATCATTTACTAGAGACGGAAAAAATAGATTCAGTTATTTATCACAATTTCCTTTGTGTGGCAATTTATTTAATCGCCATAGTTTTTTTTTCTTCTAATTATTATTTTTATCTATATGTTCACATTTGAGATGGGAAAACAATGCAGTTCCTCTATGATCCTACACATTGACAGTGTTGGATTAAATGTGTGGGACAAGCAAATTAAGTTTGTTTAAAACTGTGACAAAATCTAAAAAAATAAAAATAAAAAATAAAAACAATAATGAATCAGAATATTTATTATTATGGAATCACAATCCAAATCGAATCAGTGGCTACAGTAGGTATCGTGAGAATATCGTATCGGGACGTCGCTATAATTTAATACATTGTTTTCATCCTGTATTTAACAAATTTCTTAAAACAAATGGAGGCTTTTTTTTTTTTCATTTTGCATGAAACATATTGGTATTTAATAATTTTTTTTCATTCTTAAAGAGTTTTGTGGTATAACACAGGGGCCGGCAACTCATTCTAAATTTGAAAATGATGGCGATCATTACTGCATTTTGGTGTGCTGAAGGTGGATAATTTAAGTTTGTCTTTTTATTTCATAAATACAAGGAAACTCAAATATACATTGGATATTGTATTTGAAATTAACCTTCAACCTTCAACAAAATGTTTTTGTTGTATGCAGAAATAGAATTTCATTTCTCTAAATGCAACACACTATATATATTTTTTATATACATAGCATGAAGGTAAAAAAAAAAAAAAATATATATATATATATATATGTATTGTCTTGTGTGATGTCAGAAAGGTTTTGTGGGTCCCTGTGTTTTCTTTTCTGTGGGAATCGGGTCCAAATGGCTATTTGAGTGTTAAAGGTTGCCGACCCGTGGTAGAGCAAAATGTTTAACACTGCTTTATCACCAAAGCTAAATTCAGATCAGAATCATTTTCACAGATGAATATAGATGTTAAACATGATCCATGAATAGTTCCCAAGAGAAACCTTAGTTTGTGTCTGTAATAAAACACATCCAACTCTTTCGCTGGTTGTCACTAGAGGGAAGCAAACAACACTTTAATTTCCAATCCCCCCAGCTCTTCTGCACTGACGCGTCTCTATAATAAACCTTCTAAATGTTCACCGCAAACACACAAACACTTGATGTTCATGTTGCAATCCGGTGATTTTCTTGGATCTAACTCGGCTAGGCACGTCTCAGAAGCCCCCGCGAGTCTGAACTACGTCTGCTGCAGGGCTGGAACGAGCGCTTGCATAAGTCATGGGGTCGGGGTTTGGGTTTATTGTTTCTTCCCAGGTGCCAGGAAAGAAGCATGTCCCTGCAGCATTTCATCAGTTTTTTACAGGCCAGTGCGCACACGCATGTGTGTGTGTGTGTGTGTGTGTGTGTGTGTGTGTGTGTGTGTGTGTGTGTGTGTGTGTGTGTGTATCCGCAATCAATGAGCCTTAAACTCCCATCAGTGTCACAAAGGATCCTTCATTCCACAGCAATCAGGATGTAAAACCTTCAACTTGAACCACTGACTTGAAAAAGAAAAAAGGTTCACTGATGAACTCAGAAAAAAGGTCGCTTACATGAGCAAGCATGCCTGCTGGGAAAAAAGAAACAGAGAGAGAGAGAAAGAAATCTCTGCTGACAGGCATGTGGCATCTGACAGCTTCTGCTTGCAAAGACAAGCTCAACATGCAAAGTTATTCGAGGCCGTCATGGAGATGGAGGTCAAAAAACACCACATGCCTACACACACAAGTATGCACACACACACAAGTGCTACAGTGTGTGTGTATGGGGGTGACGGGGGGGAATAACACATGACATGTACCTCTTCTGATCTGGGTGGCATATCAGTCAGCGCTTCCTGAGCATCATCATCTGCAGAGGTGAAGAACAGGACAGAGTTAGTGGTACAGATTCCTTGGAATCTTTTATTCACAAGCTACATGTTTTCTACCGGAGAAGTAAAGCCCGGGCCTGCACCCGAGGTCGTTCAGATTCATTATCAATCACCAAATCTGCTGTTACATAAGCTCACTTCGAAATTTTATGAAACTTCCTTTGACCAATCAGAATCAAGAATGCAGGAACTGAACTGTCTTTGTTGGTTTTTTCTCTGTAGTTTGTACTTACACTTCTTCAGCTGGTATTCAATAGCTGCTTTCAGGTTAAAAGCTTCGATCAAGGCCGTTTCGTGCAGCACCAATGTGTTTCCCACGCTTTTTACTTCAATCCCTTCGGTCGTCATGCCGACGCCAAGTTCTGAGCATAAAAAAAGAACAATATAAACCTTGCAGTATAAAATTTTCTTTCAGTGTGCTCCTCACAACTAGCCAGGTTCTGCTTGTATAAAAAAAAGTCTGTTGAAGGTGACACAAAAGCCTTGTTTTACACTGTCAATATTATCCTGACACCTTCTGACACGCTCCCACGCCACTGCTCAACGTGGAAATTATTGATATTCATCAGCAGGTAGGCTCTTCAACAAATACTTCATCTAGTTCCTCCTACAAAGTTTCTACCAATCACCACTGCAATCTTCTCTCTCCGTTTTTTAAGCTTCCTTTTAAATCTGAAATTAACATGTCAGCTCGATCCCATACCAACTCAGCTGGTAAAATCCAGTGTCCCCTCCCTCTCCTCAGTTATAACTTGCATTATTCACTCATTTCTCAGCTCCAGCCTCGTCAGTCTTTTTTTTTTAAACAATAACTCCAATCCTTAAGAAATCGAACAAGGACTACAATCTATGGTCCTGGAAAAAGTAGTTTCAACACACGTTCATGCTGACATTTTTGAGACATTTCAGTCTGGGTTCTGCCCTAAACACCTTGGGTCACTAATGATGGGTACTGATGGTCCCTCACCTGGTTCAACGCATACCTTCTCTGACCTCACTTGTCTGAATCTAAACTGCTTGTTCTCAGTCTCTCCTTCAGCACCGGTGTTCCTCAAGGCTTCGTTATAAGCCCCCTTTTTGTTTCTAATCTACCTTCTCCTCCTTGGTCACATTTTTAGGAAATTCAGTAATCGTTTTTTCCGGTTATGCAGACCGACTCTCCTATGTCCACTGTCTACATGAAGAAAACTTGGTTTTCCCACACAGATGTTTTCTTTATAGGTTTAAAATCTACCTATAGCTATCCCTTTTAAAACAGTTTGTCTTGATGGCTCTACAGTTTCTCCACAGGTTAACGACTTGAAGGTCAACTTCATATTATATTTTTGCTTGTCACATATACAGTCATACCAAGTATGATATGCGTGAAATGTTTTAACAACATTGACCTAAAAAATCAAAAGACAGACCAATCAGTGTTTTCCAAGATGGCACCGGTGAGGTGTTCTTCAATCACGACATTAGGCACGATAGAGATACTTTTATTTCTATTGGTATACAATGTAGCCAGGCTACCTGTCTGTTCCTGACAGCTTTGACAGCATCATGACTTTAGAGTCCTATGTAAACAGTGTCTCTGAGTCATGTTACTTTGTTGCCACCCATCCCTTACCCTGCAAACTGGTGCCAATCTCATCCATGCATTGATCACCTCACACATTGTTTATTGCAATTCACTTTTACTTGGCGTACCACATAAGCTCCTCCATAAACTTCAACTGATTCAGAATTTTGCTGACTGGAATCCTTGCACGCATCACATCAAACACGTCGCATCCCATCAAATACACCACTGGCTCATTCTAAAATAAACAAATGATTGAATAATTTGTCTCCATCTTTATTATTGGTAATACAGGCACCAATTATGGAAATCAAAACATCCCCACGATCTGGAACTGAAATCGTGTTTTTCTTCGCCGGTTATTTTGCCCTGAATATCATCTCAAAACTAAAAATCTACACCAAGCTCGTTTTTTGGAAAAAATTATTTCATTCGAGATGCAGAGCCAAGCCCAGAGCTTCATGTTGGAACAGAAAATAAAGGTTACACCCATGCAGAAGAAGTGAGGTGGTGAACGAATATAAACCTGGGTGCTCCCTTATCCCACGCTCGATGATCTCCCGGATGTACTTGAGGGCTGCGGCGTACTGCTTGAGGCTGTAGTGACACAGAGCGATGTTGTAGGCCAAATCTGAAATGAGAAAAGCACACGCGAACCAGTGAAGGAGATCTCCCTTACCACAACCACATCCATAAAAATACTAAACGACTACCCTGAGGACCGCCGGCTCGTCCGGCCAGTATAAACACACCATTTCATAACCGTTTCACTTTTTCCTGTTCGTATGGAAATATATATAAAACTGGTTCCCTCATGGAGAAAATATGTGTCTAAACATACTATTAAATACCACTGTTTAGTGTCACTTACAGTTATAATTATACAGTACATTTGAGTGCAAAAGTTGAAGACAGATCTTAAATTCATAACAAGACATTGTTACATTTCACTCCCACATGATTAATATATGAATAGTTAAAATTTTATTATTTACGAATATAGATGCATTTTATTATTATTATTATTATTATTATTATTATTATTATTGTTATTTATACCAAAGCACTGTCGAGTTCTGGAATGTGATTGGCCAGAAAGTAAGTCTGGCTGTAAATCTTTGGCTAATATTAATTTGATTGTTCTAATATGTTACATTTCCATAGTAATGCAAGGAACAACATACAGTAAAGTCAAACGAAAAACTTGTGCCGTCTTTTACTTGTTCCCTTAAACATTATTTATTTAACATTAATGCAAGGAGTCTCCAGGCTCAGCACTTTATAACAGTCAGTAACTATATAATGGTCTATAATATGAAGTCAATTAATTTTTTAAATGTTTGTTTACATTTATAGAAAAATGACTAAGCAAACAATAAAAAAAGCAAAGAAATATCACAGATACACACGACCACTGGTTTAAAAAAAAAGAAAAGAAAGAGTTCTACATTTTTGCCACATCCGTCCTATATCCCGGTAGCTGTAAATTTTCACTCATTTTAAATGTAATGATATCTTCAGTTCTACCTGACATGTTTGAAAACCCAAATTTCCCAAATGTTTGATGTCTGAAGCTCCATCCATCAACACACCAGGAGAACTTTTGTATAAACAGTTTTTTTTTTGCCTGCATGGATTTGTGACATGTGTTATAACATAATTATAAATGGACAAAGTCAAGCATTTCTTTCTTTAATCTTAATGCTGTAGTATCAGAGACATAAAACTATTTAGGATGTGTCATTAGGGGAAAGAATGATCAATCAGTTTTCAAGCGGTAGCAGGAACTCTTCATCACTGCTTCACCACCCCACTTTGCTGTTGATTACTTTCCTACAACATCATGACACAGAGGGATACACAGTACACAATATATCTTCACTGTGTAAGTTTGTTCAGCCTCGCAAATAAAAGAGAGCGAGAGAGAGAGCGAGAGAGAGAGAGAGAACAAGAGCCCTGGTTCATTCACCTGGCTGGTATCCCAGCACTTGCATGGCGCCTGTAAACTTGGAGCAGGCCTTCTCATATTCACCGAGCTTATACAGCAAGCAGCCTTGATCCACTTCAGTGTCCGGGTCGTCCACAGGCAACTGCTCCACCAGAGCCTGCAACGATTTTTGTTTCTTACTTTTATTTCTGCCAAAACCAAAAAATCAGCCACTTCCTGCCACATGCACTGGTTAGTAAGCAGTAAGAGCTGAGACAACATAAAAGTATGACAACATCTTAAGAGTAAAATGGGAAATACAGTCATCTGCAAAATTTAGTAACCCCTTTTTTGAATCATATTCTCTTTTTTGTGTCAAAACTTTTTTTTAAAAAGTATATGATCGTATCAGGTCTCAATATTAGGCAAGTACACCATCAGACGAATAACATAGAACTTTTTTTTTCTCTTTGCCATTATACATTTAACAAAAATGAAAAAAATGAAGAAAAAACATGTGGGCAATACCAAGTACCCGTATTCAACAGTTTATCGATCCACTTTTATCAGCAAGAATCACCCCCTTTAAAATTAGCACATTTTTGTTGCTTTGCAGCTTGAAATGAAGACACAGGTTTTGTTTTATCCAGCTGTATTTACCCAGTGCAACGTTTAACATCTATGTAAAAGATATAACACTAACGTGTCTGGAAAAAACACGAAAATACAAAACAAAATCACTGACTTGGGGAAGGATCCCCCACCCTCTCCTAAAAATGCTAATCACCTTCTCAATGGCACACAAAGCCATTAAACTTTCAACTGTGGTCATTTTAATTAGCTCTGGATGAAAAGCTGGTAGAGCAACTGAAGCAAACGATCAACTATGTGCGGCAAGGCACTGTCATAAGATGGATACAAAAAAAAATTAAATCAAAGGATTTATAACTGCCTAAAAGTAGTGAAGTCTATTATTTGGTAGAACACAGACCCAATCTGCTGCCCTCTGCGAGAATGGGAAGAAGGTTTAACTTACCAACACGGCAATGACCCAAAGCACACAGCAAAGCTGAGCACACAGTGGTTGAAGGAGAAAAAGGTGAAAGTCCTTGCATGACCCCGTCAGAGCCCATTTAAACTCCATTAAAAATCTGTGGAATGACTTGAAGACTGCAGCGCACAAACAGTGCTGCAAAGATGAGTAAATAAGTCTAGATGTGCGAAGCCTTGTGCGCCATTGAGACGGTGATTAGCTTCATCTGATTGGGTTTACACATCATTTTTAGGAGGGGGTGGTCCGTTCCCAAATCAGTGATTTTATTTTTTGTTGATGTTGATGTTATATCTTTCGCTTGGATGTTCAAAGTTGCACTGATTAAATACAGCTGAACAAAATGAAGACTGTCCTCATTTCAGGCTGCAAAGCAACAAAAATGTGATTATTTTAAAAGAAGCTTTTCTATACTCTGGACTTTGACTAGGCCATTGTAAAAACTTGGTACTTTTATTTTTCTGCCATTCTGATGTAGATTTTCTGGTGTGCTTCAGATTATTGTCCTGTGGCATGACCCAATTTCAGACAGATGGCCTCACATCTAGCCACTCTAGAACATTCTGGTGCAGAGATCCCCAGGTCCTGTTGCTGAAAACAAGCCCAAATCGTCACCCCTCCACTGCTGTGCTTGACAGTGGCTATGAGGTGTTCCTGCTGAAATGCTGTTTAGTGTTTGAAAACCTGGTGTTGAGCATTAAGGGCAAATAACTCCACTTTGATCTTATCTGTACATAGGACACCTGGATCAATATTGGGCCTTGTTCCAGAAGCCTTATGGTTTGTTCAGATGCAGTTTTGTGAACCTCAATCATGCTTCCATGTTCTTTTTAGACAGAAGAGGCTTTCTCCTGGAATCACTTCCAAACAAACTGTACTTGTTCAGTCTTCCTCTAATTATGCTGTCATGGACTTTTAACATGGCCAGTGCAGCCTGTAGGGCCGAGGTGCAGCTCTTGTTTTTTTTTTTTTTTTTGTATTTCTCTAAGTACTGCACGGTCTAATCTTGGGGTCGTCCACTCCTGAGAAGACTGAATGCTTTTCACTTGTAAAGAATCTCTCATATTGTAAAGCAATAAACTCCAAATTCTTTGGAAATTGTTTTATAACTGTTTGTAGATTAAAGTGCAGCAACAATTGTTTCTCTAAGACCATTGCTTATATCTTTCCCGCTTTGCGTTGTGTTAACACACACTTAAATCTTCCCGACCAGCAAACTGACAAAACTACTGCTTTTATAGGAGGTCTGCACATCTACTGATGATAAGTTAATCAAGAGCTGATGATTAGCAGCAATAAATCCTTAAATCTTTTAGAAGCAGTTAGGGAGTACTTAGTTTTTTTTTAATTAATAATTTTTGATAAATAATTAACAGTACAGTGAAAAAAGTTATATGTTGTTGTTCTTCTGTGGTAGTATTTGCCTGGCACTGAGACCCGCTATGATCAGATGATTTTTATGACGCTTTTACACAAAAACAAATAGAATTAAAAGAGGGATTGCTAACGTATACGAATAACTGTGGCTATAACATTATACCTACTTCATCTACAGATGGAACACTGGAGAGAAAAAAAAAATCAAACATTGGACTGTTCTTTAAAATCTATTTTGTAAAACAAATTTTGACAGATCATATTGTTGTGATATTGAATTTGTTCACTTTAAAACCATGACCTCACCATTGCTGCTGGAAAGTCTTCTTCTCCGTACTTTATAGCAGCTTGAAGTTTAATCATCTGCGAGGCAACAAAAGCAGATTGTGGCAAGTAAACAAGCGCTGTGTGAACGTCATATATACATACTGTATATAGACTGAATAATGAAATATGACATACTGGATGTGCATAAAAAATATATAAATATAATATAATATAATATAATATAATATAATATAATATAATAAATATAAACACGCTTTGAGAGGCATTTTCTTCCTGCATTAGGGTAGATCATATCACCTTGATGTGACTTGTGGGACTATCCAGAGGAAACGTGGCTTTCATTGCATCCTGGAAAGCACACGCTCCGTACAGGGACTGAGCGTAGTACAGTTTGTAGTCTTCCACTTCTGGGTGCAGCTGGATGAGCTGCTCGTAACAATCGGCTGCGTTGGTGAAATCCTGCACATGGTAATAGCAGTAACCCAGGAGGGACAGGGCAGCTCGAGACTGAAAAAAAAGAAAAAAAATAAAGAACATGATAGAAGAACAGTCAGAGAATTAACAGAACAGTTATAGAACTGTTAATGCAGTGAGAATAAAGTCATAGACCATTCACAACATGAATGAAACAGTCAACGAACAGTCACAGCATGTACGGAACAGTCAACGAACAGTCACAGCATGTACGGAACAGTCAACGAACAGTCACAGCATGTACGGAACAGTCAACGAACAGTCACAGCATGTACGGAACAGTCAACGAACAGTCACAGCATGTACGGAACAGTCAACGAACAGTCACAGCATGTACGGAACAGTCAGAGAACAGACACAACATGTATGGAACAGTCAACAAACAGTTGCAGCACGTACAAAAGCAATTCAGAAAACAGTCACTGAATGTAGAGAACAGTCATAACATGTATGGAAGACAGTAGCTAAAGAACAGTTACAGCGTGTAGTCAGTCATAACACAGTCACAGTATAGAGAACAGTCCTAAAACAATCACAGCATAAGCAGATCAGAGACAGAATGTACAGAACAGTCATAAAACAGTCACAGCAAGTAAAGAACAGTCACAGAGCTCAGAGAGCTGCACAGTTTGCTGATTGTAAATATTTATGCACTTTGTCATTTTATCTGAAGCAGGATCCTGGTGTTGGCTTCTGGCTTTTCCACCATAAAAAAAACACATTTTATAAAAAAAATTATTTGTAGATTATAAAGGAGCTCAAATTTAATTGTACAGATTGTTTCTATTTTAAAATACACCTGGTGGATCTTAGGAAACCAGTGCATAATATCATTAAAAAATATATATTTTTTCAATTTATAGCATTGAATATTTTAACATAAACACTGAGAAATGATGACATGTGACTTACTTTCATGTGTTTCTGAAGTTCATTGCTCAGGATGTGTATAGCGTCTCCATAGCGCCCATCTTTAATCTTCAATAATCATAACAATACACATGCTTTACATTTTTCTCATTTTTAACATTAGATGTAAAAACGAGAATAAAATACCGCTTAAGGCGCGCGAGGCTGCTAAGCTAAGAGCAGGTTAGCATGAACTCACCAGTTTATAAACAGTAGCGGTGAATTCTCCATCTTTAATCGCATTCAGCGCCATGTCTCACACTTTATTCATTTACCATTTA
This sequence comes from Clarias macrocephalus, assembly GCA_011419295.1. Classification (NCBI taxonomy): domain Eukaryota; kingdom Metazoa; phylum Chordata; class Actinopteri; order Siluriformes; family Clariidae; genus Clarias; species Clarias macrocephalus. Next base: position 29,209 of record JAAGKR010005435.1, on the reverse strand, counting down.
CAGACATAATAATAAACACAACTGAAGCTCGCACCCACGAACAGTCGACGACGAGCATTACCACAGTCTGTATCAACAACGGCACACGTTACTTAGCAACAGAACCGGAACCGGAACCGGAAATGGATTGCGTCGGCGCTTTAAAAGTCCTCCGTATGAACACGATTATTATTTTTTATTTTTTTTAGCTTTTACCTATTCAAAATATAAATAAATGCTAACATATATAAAGGTGTTTTCTCTTTGCGTTCAATATAATTCTAAATAGTGATATAATTCTGAAAACAGTAAAACACAACAAAATCACCACAACAACTAATTTTAAACTCAGATGGATATTTATCACAATTACTTTAAAAAAAATCTGTTTTTGTGACACAGACTAGCTTAAATTGCTTAAATAAATACACTGATAAAAAATAATCACGCAATAGTTCTCTTACTGAGGGAAACTTTTAGCATAAAAGGTTTAATTAATAAAAATATATAAAATAATATATTATCAGAGAGTGAATCACAGATGAGAAATGGAAAAAAGTAGATCGGCTAAAGATGAAGTTTTGTGTTACACTGACTCCGGCCTGTTAAAATTCACTTATACCACTTTACTTCACCATAACTTAGTTATTTTAGTGGTGAAAATATGAACTAAGTCCAGTAAAAATGTTCAGTTTAGCTTTTCTAATTAATATCTATTGGTGCAGGTGTATGTCGACATGGTAGCTTAGTGGTTAGCACTGTTGCCTTGCACCTCCAGGGTCCGGGTTTGATTCCCGCCTCAGTGTGCATGGAGTCTGCATGCTCTCTTTGTGCTTTTCTCCGGGTACTCCGGCTTCCTTCCACTCCAAAGACATGCAGTTTCGGCTAATTGGTGGGCCCATAGTGTGTGTGAGTGTGTATTAGTAGCTTATTTTAAAATAGATTATTAAACCCCAAACATACAGGAACTGTTCATAACATCACTTTCACTCAACATTTCAGACAGATATCTAATTACTGCAAAAGTTTCATTAGATTCTGTCCAGCCAGTTTTGTGTGATGCTGTAACAAAATCTGGCGGGACAGACATACAGACAGACAGACATACAGACAGACCGACAGAGTTTTTGAGACTGGTTTCTGGTCCTCCAATGTATGAAGAGTGAATTCTGATCAATGTACAGACAAAACCTTTCTTTCATTTATAAAGATGAGTGCATGTACAAAAAAAAAAAGTCAAGTACTTGAACTATTTATTCTCACTTAAACAATGTTCTCAACCTGCAGGGGGAAAATCCTGTGTGTATGTGTGTGTATGTGTGTGTGTGTGTGTGTGGCAGCTCAGATGATGGAGAGAAAATGAGAGGGTGTGTTTTGTATATTCAGGATTTCTGAAGCGTGTGCATTGTGCTTAGGCTGGAGACACGTGTTTGAACACTACTGAGACGCTCTACTGAGGACACAGTCACACAGTCGCTCACAGGTATTTACTCTTCTTTAAGATTATTTTTATGCATGGAAATTTCGCAAATCATTCAAAAGTCTCTATATATTCATGAGATTGAAATGGCACAGAATTAAATTCACAGGGGTTTGAGGTTCAGGGTGAGACTCGTAAAGCCGTAAAGCCAATTATATATTAAAAAAGGAAGAAAGATGAATTTGAACCCAAATAAAAGATAAAAATAAATAAAGATTATTTAGAATTTCTCCTAAAGCATTTCAAGTCCAGATTCAATTATGGAGGCATTCAGTAGTATTAAAAATATAAATTGTAAATATTAGAAATAAATATTATGCAGCATGTTTAAGCCTATTGTTCTTCAGAGTAACTACATTTTAAATGTATTCTGGGTTCTTATGATAGTTCTAATCCTCAGAGTGAACTACGAATGTGAATTTCAGACACAATGCAAAGACGTTAATGACAAATGTATGCACTTGTTTAAAAGGTAGGCATAGATGGAGATTTGTTAATGTTAAGATTTAAAAGAAGTTCAGAATCTCCAGCATAAATTTATGAAACCAATTATTTCTAACAAATTGTGAGACAAAAACGAAACAAAATGTACAAACATAAATGATGTTGTATTGTTATGACTGTGAAGCCATTTAGAGTTCAAAATGGTTAGAAAAGTGAATTTGGGACAAGATGGAATAATTTCTCACGATGGCAGAATAATGAAAGCTGATATTCTTCAGAGTGAATTTACAGAAAATTTGAAACAGATGTAAAGGTAAAGATTATAGAGGTAAGGCAGATGCTTAGTCTAAATCTTTTTTTTTTTTTTTTTTGAAAAAAAGGGGGGGGGGGGTTTGGAATAATTATTTTTTTTAATATAAAAGAAAAAGCTGAATTTTGATTTTGATGCAGCTGATAATTATCCAAAAAAGCTTTGGATAATTCATCATGTAATAATTTGGGATTCTATTTATTCATTTATTTTGAAATTTACAGATTTTTTATGGCAGATCATTTTCTATGTAAAATTATGGAGCCACTTAAATTGATCAGTCGAAGCTAAAGTTAACGTGTTACACATAATGAACTGTTGGGAGACAGATATATAAATAACATATAAAATATATAAAAGCAGACCTAAATCTTCCACTGGCGTTCCTCTTAAATGTTTATTCAGTACCATTTTGTTCCTAAATAGGGTCTGGGATATGGATATGCCCATGGAATGTTCCTGCTGTAAAACAAAACAGTCGAAACATCTCAGAGTTTAGGCATGGTCCTCCTCCCGTTTTTTTTTTGTGTGTTTTTGTGTTTCGCTTGCCAGGATGGGATTCAGGCTGAGCTTCCTGCTCCTGGCTCTATCCGCGGTTGTGGTTTTCGGCCAAAAGAAGCGCCCCGTTAATAAAGAATGGAGCTACCGTGATGGATGTGAGTTACTTTTTGGCAATTATATTTGAAGTGAAAAAAAAAAAAAAAAAAAACAACAACAACAACAACAAAAAAAAAAACAGAGAGAGAACAAAATGATGACATGGCATTTTATTGTTCACCTTAAATGTCTGTCCAGCTGAGAAAGTCAACATGAGAGGTGTGGCGAATTTGACTCAAGTCCTGGACGACTGGAAGTTCGGTATCCTGAGCCAGGTGAAGGACATTCTCCAGAAAGACCACCAGTCCGTGCTGCCTGATTACGCCAGGTAGCATGAGGTCATCCCTCTTCTTTTTCCATCACCTCATGACTTTCACGACAGACCATAAACATTCTCTGAGAAGGACAAAATATGTAGCCACGAAGGAAAATTGATGGTTTGGGGTTTGCAGGAAAGTCTGGAACTCCAGTTACTGGATTTATTTCAGAGCAGACTGTGTCATTATGGCTACTGGAAATGCTGCATGCACAATCAGGAGCTTCCCGGATGGTCTGCTTAGGATGGTTTGGATATGAGTCAAGCGTAATTACACTCAAATGGTCAAATCAGTTACCCTTTAAAAAAATTTTTTTCCTTTTGTCTTTTCTTTCTTTCTTTTTTGCAGGATCCAGCCTTTGTCTGAGGCTTTGGACGACTTGTACAAGGAGTTCAATGCCTTGAAGAGCCACCTTGGCGAGCTGACGGATAAGTTCACGGCCATCGAGAGCTTCATCGACGACCTGAAGACGAACAAGGAGAAGGAGAAAGCCAACACCCCTGTGCCTGTCAATCCGGTGCGAAGGAGGCTGATCAAGACTCGTACTTCAGCCCCGTCAAGCTCCTGAGCTTCCAGAACTTTCCATTAGAGCTGGTACTCTGCGAATCCATACACACAATTATGTCTATATGAAAATACCACAGTATGCGCTTATATAGTGTTTTTCTTTTTTTCCCCCTTCTTTTTAGCACCTTGTTACTGCATGTTGCTGGGAAACAGGTAATACACAAAATGCTGAACTGCTGAAATCGCCCCATGTTGTGGTTTCCGGGCCACATAGAAAAGCAACCATTTGTGAGAAAAAAGCAACTACACAGTGTATATTATGCTATTATGCTAGACCTATATGTAGATATACAAAGACATATATACAATATCTATAATTATATAGAATTATATATTTTATCAGCGGATTGTATCTGGATTTGGTAATCAGGACATATATTATTTCTAGCACGTGAGCTAATGTATTAGGACATTATTGTGCATTTATATCTCTCTGATCATGGTAAAGTGAGATATGCTCTTACAAAGAGAGATGCTTTGTTATAAAGATATAACGAGAGGTGCTTTGTTTCTTTCCGCTCATGATCTGATCTAAGCTACGAATAAAATCTGATGTTGATGCATGTACGACCTGAGAATGATGTTTTTCTTTTAGAAAAGGGAATCATACCATTAGACACCTGCTAATGCTGATAAAACACTTATTACATCTAGTACACCAGGTCTCGATTTGGTCTAGGAGTTGAAATAATCAAGGAAAAATAATTATACAAATAATGACATTTCTATGCAACGATATTGAGAAGTCCATGAAACTCGTCTACGGACCAGTAAGAAGAGCTGCACCACTGAGTTTCATTCAGGACAACAAATAAAACTTACTTGGGTTTGGTGTACAAGTGGTGCACTACTAAACCACCACCACCAGGGGGAAATCTACATCTTTGTCTTCATAAATTATAAAGCAGGAGAGGAGTCGGGGCCAAAATATCATCATCATCAGTTCTAGGAACCTACCAGAAAATAACTGGACGAATCAGATTAACTCAATGTCCCTGGCTTCATAATGCAAGAGTCTTTCAATGAACACATTTAAAAGACATGTAACTGATATATTTAATAATTGCGGTAGCTCACTGATTGGAAGGTCGGCGGGTCGAACGCGGCTCCCCTGGGTTGCCGCTGTTGGGCCCTTGAGCGAGGCCCTTAATCCCGTCTGCTCCGGAGGCGTCGCGTAATGGCTGACCCTGAGCTCTGATCCCGCGCCCAAAAACACGGAGCTGGCATATGCAAAGAATAAAGAATTTCACTATTTCACTGTGCAGTAATATATATATATATGTGATGAATAAAGGCTGAACTGAACTTGAAAAAAAAAAAGCCTGAAACATCCTCAATTTTTTATTAGTTGACTTGAGTCACATTCTTGTGTATCAAAATTCTTGCCCTAATTTATTTCATTTCCAGTGTGAAGAATATAAACTTGTCATTTCCTCAGGTTAATTGAAATCCTGTTGAATACAAGAAATGGCACCATTTCTTTTTTGAGTTCATGGTCGAGCCCTAAATAATAAAAACAAACTAGAATAAGGAAGATATTTTAGTGTTTTATGTATTTTAGTATGTATTTTCATGAAAAATATTTTCCCCACATAACATCATTTTCTTGCTTGAAAGCTTTTCTTTCAATTCCATATACACTTCTAAATGTGTTTTTTGTTCTCTTACGCAACCATACAACATTTTTTGTACTCTCTCTCATATTCATCTTCCTTACTGCTTAACCTGTGGAGGTCACTGGAGGCCAGGAGACGCGGGACACAACACTACACCCTTGATGGGATGCCAGTCCATTACAGGGCACACGAACACACACAATCATTCCACACAAATTAGGCTAATCTTTGGACTGTGGGAGGAAACCCTCAAGGCCCAGGGAGAACATGCAAACACACACAAACAGTCCTGAGGTGGGAATTGAACCCTCGCCCCTGGAGGTGCAAGGTGCTACTGTAACACTACAGTTATAACCACTACACCACTGGGCCATTTATATTGTACACTGTAGCTGCACTTGATGTTATCGAGCAAAAATAAACAAGCTTTCTGTTCTCACTTATGTTAAAGCAACTGTAAACAGACATTGACTTGGAAGGCTGTACATATTAAATACAAATACCTTCAGAGAGAATTCGGTCATATCACCAATCAATCAATCAATCAATCAATCAATCAATCAATCAATCAATCAAATGAAGACAGTTACCTGTACAAAGTGCTGCACTACTATCAGAGGTGACCTTGGAGACAATTAATCAACACCTGACTAATCACACCTTTAGATCATATACTGTACTGGTTCAAAAAATTTTTAATATCCTTTTTGCAACCAGTTAAAATAAGTTTCAGAAGATTACCAGAGAAACTGGACTCTTCATAACTCAGAGAAAGACAAAGCGCTCACAGAACTACTTAAGCATGCGGTAATTCATCATTGTCACTATTTCTTTCTTCTTAGATCATTACGTAACCAGGTCCACGTTGCAGTCGCTCTTATAAATCCCGAGCAGAAACACACAGCAGAAGAAGCGCGACAAGCTTTAATTGAGTCTTGACTCGGTCTCGATAAAGGTGCCGATCCTGATTAAAGATTTAACAAGCTCTCAAAGCCGGAAGGATTTAATCCAAGGGGATTGGAGGTCTTCCAACTTGCTGAGGCTGCCAAAGAAGAACAGTGCGATGAATGATGAGCGACGTTTCTACTTACGGCATGACTGTAAAAATGCTTTGAAATACAGAAATATTGCGTATTGGTGGAAAATCCCCCCCCCCCCCCAATGTATTTCGGGTGTTTATCTGGTGCTCAAGGACGAACAAGGACGAATCGACAGTATATATATATAAAATCAGTTTCTTGAAGATATCTTTTGTTTTGTAATCTCACAAATGTTAAAACCTTTTCATATGACTTGAGCTCAGGTTCCTCCCATCATCACCAACTCAGATCTCCATGAACTTCCACTCCCAATCCCTGACTTTTGGCTCTACAAAATTCATGGTTTTTGGTAATAACTCACTAGTCTGAACCTCCTATTTAACTGGAGGTCATTTTCATTAACATGTTTCTTCTACAGCTTGATTAATTCACTCTAAACTATAAACTCTTTCTATCTCAATCTATAAAAAGCCTGACAGCCGACAAAAACAAGCTAAAAGGTGCATCTACAGATCTCTGAGATTGTATCCAGGGAAAGGGTACAACATTTTCTGCAGGTTTCAAGGTCTTTAGAACATATTGTCTTCCATTATTCTTTAAACAGAACACATTCTGAGCTACTGAGTCTTTATCTTAAAAAATAGTGGAATAAGAAATTTAGTCAAAGAAGTCGCCAAAGTTTACTCTGATAGAAATCCAAAGGTCCTGTTTGGAGAAATGAGAGACTTCAGGAAGGACAAGCTTGTCTACAGCACTCCACCAAGCTGCGAGGAGAAACTGAAGTAGAACATCTTTCAGGTAAAAACAATGTAATGGTTCATTAGACATTCAACAAAGCACTGAAGGTACAGTATTGTAAGGCCTTGAGAAACACTTGCTGATCCAATGCTGAACTTTTCTCTTGCAATCCCAGGCTTTAAATCTCTATTGTGAAACACGGTGGCGATAGCATCATGTGCCATCACCTTGCACCTCCAGGTTCCAGGTTCGATTCCCACCTTGGGGGTCTGTGTGCGTAGAGTTGGCATGTTCTTTCCGTGCTTGGTGGGTTTCCTCTGGGTTAATTACTCCAGTTTCCTTCCACTGAACTAAGACGTCATGCATAGAATAGGTTTCTTAGAGATGGTTAGCGCTATAAGAAGAACCGTCACAGTTTCCTTTTGTTGTTGATCTTAGACGTATCTCAGAATGAAGTAGATGGCATGATTAAAACAAACTAAAATACAAACAAGATATTTCCTTAGCGATTTGTTTCCAGAAGTGCTTAACTGGTGTGCCGTCCCATATGGCATGTGTGTAATCATCTGGTGTGTTTTGTGTGCACTGCATACAGATGGTGACTTCTCCATAGCCTATTTTGTGCGCTCTGACACTAATGGAGGCAGTCTAATATGTTCTTTATACAGTATATTATATTGTCATTGTAAATATTGTCATTTTATGGATGCTGTTCTGGAAATGAGACCGATGAGAAGTTTTATCCAGCATTAGAGATCATTATTTATGAAGGGTTTATTAAATGGGTTTAAAGTGGATTTATGTAGGTCTGACAGCTTGGCTGAGATTTCGACACCCAGCTGAGTGACGTAGTCGGTGCTTATGTGGATGGGTTTGGTTTATAGTAGAGGTCTGGTGTTACAGCATGATTCTCCATGCGTCCTGAGACAACCTTATGTCGTCAGCCTCAAGGACTGTTCAGACTCGAACAAACTGCTGAGGATTTTTTTTGTAATCCTCAATGATACAAAACCTCTTTATGCTTAAAAAATACATATAGCCAAAACAAAAAATAATACTGATTAGGTTCCTTTTGCGTCACCAAAACAACTCTCATTAAGGTCTGGGCAACAAAACACCTCTGAAGGTGTCTGGCACAAGGGTGTTAGCAGAAGATCCTTTTAGTTATGAGGTGAGCCTCCACGAATCAGATTTGTTTGTCCAGCACATCCAACAGATGCTCAATCAGACGGAGAACTGGGGAGTTTAAAGGCAACACATTGAACAGTTCATTATTGTTCCTCAACAATTCCATGGAGTGCCAATGGGATCAGTACTTGGTCTGCAACAATAAATCCACATGACATGAATGTCCGAACCCAGGGTTTATCAGCAAAACGTCACCGTGTCTCTTCGATCCATGCACATGATGTAGAAGAAAACATGATCCATCAAAACCAGGCCACCTTCCTCCATTGCTTCACCGTCCAGCTCTGATGTTCACACACACATTGTAGGAGTTTTCAGAAATGGACAAAGGTCAACATGGAGACCCTGACCAGTTTTTGTCTGCGCAACCCAGTGCAGATGCAGTTTGTGTTCTTTTATAGCCAGAAATAACTTTTTGTGTTCTTCTGTAGGATTGACCCAAACAGGCTAGGCTTTGCTTCCCAGATCCAGATTAATGATCCTTGGACACCCATGACACTGTTGGACTACTAGTACTACCCACTGTGCACCAGGACCACGCAGGAAGACCTGCCACGTTGGAAATGCTCTAACCCAGCTTGCTAAAGTCTCTCAGATCCTTAGGCTTCCTTGTTTAGTTTTTTCTTTTCTTGTAATGAACTCCTGGAAGTCTGTTATGTTTATTACCAGCTAAAAAAATTTTTCAATTTTCATTGCACAAACCCAGCTGCGTTTAATTACTTGTTTGCGTTTGTAATATTTTCAAATCGCATGCAAAGAGAATTCCGATATGAATCCGTTGCTTTATAACAAACCTCATCTATTATTAACTAGCTTTGTAATATGAACCGCAGTTATTTAATGATGTTTAAATAATCTGCATAGATTTACCCCCACGAGGGAGAAGATTAATGCAAATTGATTTGCCTCTTGTTGACATCATTGCTCTTGTACTAACATTTGTAAGCATATTATAAAAAAAAAATAATAATAAAAAAAAGCAATTAGAGTTTACTCGGAGCGGTTAATTATTTAGAGGTTAATTCGGCATTCAGGCTGGATTTGATTTTGATATTGAAAATACGTTTACAGAGGGGATTGTGAGGAGCATTTTGGAAAATAGACAAGACAAATAGAACCCAGTGGGAAGAAGGGCATAATTATGTGATTGAATTTAGATTAAAAAATAAATAAATCAGCCAAGTTTGGTGTTTACTTTTAGTCTTTTATAGACACGACAAGTCACATTTTTCCAAAGTAATCAAAGCTTATAGATACTGAATGTATAAAAAAAGATCAGTAATTAAATTTGTACCAGGGTTGGAAAGTTGCCATGTTTTTCTTAAACGATAGTTAAAACCTTTAATTAAACAATATGACACGAGTGCCGTTGTGCTCGATATCAGCACGGCTGCTCTGATATTCAGGACAACGGAACTCCCTTGAATGAGGTATAGACGGTTTTAAGTACAGATCGTTAAAAAAAAGTAGCAGCAAACAGCATGCTAAAGAACGGGAACGGGAAATGGCCACTCTGATGAATGTTAGCGTAGCGTCTTAACTTTTTGTCCATTTTTCTGTCAGACTTCACACAAAAACACAGACAAACCTAAACAAGCAACCTTCAGACACCACATCTGCGCTAGCTTTATTTTTAGACAAAACATAATCCGCGGTGTTGAAACCAAACGTTCGCAGACAAGCAGCGGTTTGGAGAAGACTGTATTTGCCCTACATGTGGCAGTCAGGAGGAGCGGCGCGCGACCCGTCATTTTTCAATTACAGCTCACAGCAGGGAAGGACGTCCGTTACACAAGCGGAGTGTGTCTCAAACAGCTGTGGCGGGGATTAATCGAATAAAAGAGAGATAGAAAAGGAGATTAAGTGGATCCCCCCTGTCTGTTTCACAGCTCTCGACTTCTGGAACGTCATTCTGTTTTTTAAGGATTAGCGCCGTTTGACGTGATGTTAAGTGAAGGTCTGCTGGCGTTCACATAAGCAGAAACAATTTAGAGCTAGACATAAGGGGGAATCGCTTCCCCGAGAGAAGCCTTTTAATCCGGGATACTGTTATTAAACGCGAGTAAGACCCGAGGAAGCAGACTACAAGGTCTAGCCACTGGGGTGCCACTTAGCCTTTGTGACTTTTTTAACAGTGAATCCAAAAAATATATTAATTTCACCATCACCATTCTTTAGAATAAATGATCATACATTCTGTAAGCAAATACACACAACAGAGGTATTTAACATCAGTGTTTGAAGGCATGCTAAACTTAACCGAACTTATATTTCTGTTATAGATGACAGAATTCAAAGTAACCTCATCAGCTGATATTATCAATACCATTAAAAATAATAAGACAGCGTTCTTTTCGATTTTCTGTAACGTTCTGGCGATTTGTATGATGCAACTTCTTGTTAGACATTTCACACTGGCGCTGGAGTGGATTTCAGAGAGAATAAACAAAAATGGTCATCTTTCATAACTAACAATGGACAGATTGTGGAGAAAGATGTTTCAGTATTAATGAACGGGCATTAACAAGTGAAATGTTGCTGAATTTAGCGTAATCTATCTATAAATTCTTAAAATAAGATTACAACAAAGCAGATATAAGACGGTCCTTATATTGCAAGCAAAAAATGTTTTGTTCAGCTAGCAGATAATTTAGCTTCTTGCAAGAAAAAAAATTCCTAATAATAGCAAATTTATCAGCAAAATTATCTGCCAAACGAACAAGACATTTTTGCTTGCATTTAACTAGAAATAAGTCCGTTTACTAGTCCGATATGATTTGTTTGTTCTAATCTTATTTTTCAAATTTGTACTTTATTTGTCACAAACATAACTATACACAGTATAATATGCAGTGAAATGCTTATACGAATATTTTTTTTAATTGAAATTATTATTTTTGAGATTATCAGTGATTATTATCACAAAATTATTATCAGTGACTAAAACCTCTGACCCAGGTGAAAAGTAAAATTTGAGAAAGGATCATATAACACCATTTTTTCATAATACTTAATGCGTCCTATGTCCTGATCCATGCTTCATTTTTTGTAAATATGCTACACATTTATATTTTTATCAGATAAAAAGAAACACATTTTATGTGTTAGTGCCAGTTACTTTTAAAAATTCAAATCTTTCAACGGTTTTAACTGTCATTCAGATGAAACTTGGCCAATTTAGATTTTACAAGAAAAGACATAAACCTGGAAAAAGTGTATTATTTTAAAACGCTAAATTGTTAAGATATTGCAACATGAATTTGACATGGTTACGGACACTACAGATTTTTTAATTTAAATTTTTGAGAGACAAAAATCCTTAATTTTGCACAGAATGCTTTAATTTAACAACAATTTTTTACAGGTCATGTGCCTCTAGAATCTTACACCAATTTTAGTATCAATAGTCAAAATTAAATATAAATAATTTGCATTTTATATTATTTTAGTTTGATGTGAGACAGTATAAAGTTGAAAAATGGCCATTTTTGGGGCTCATATAAAATCATCTCTCCAAACTTGAAATATTTAGAGAAGCAACACTGGTCACTTTCATGTTGTGTAAACTTTAGAAGTACTGTAGCTTCTGTGGCACATTTTCTGTATTATATGTATAACATAAAAAAATTATAAATCAGCACCAATACTGTGTTTTGGCTGTTTGGTTAAATTCAGCAATATTTCACTTGCTAAGGTGTAATCTTTTTTTTGCAGTGAAATAGAATACAATTTCCAAAAGATTTACATGAAAAGCCAATTTGAAGCGACAAAAAGTACCGTTTTATTAATGTTTAATTCGTCATTTAACTGAATGTACTTTAAAGACACTTTATCTACGTCAAAATTATAATTATGTTTTTATTATTATTTTTTTTTGATCTATTAAAAATCCGTGGCACCATAATGTTATTACCTGTCATATCATGGGTGAGGATTTTCTCTGATCCTAGCAGGCTTGTTAATATTCTGTCAGAGTCGTCTTTTCATCTGAGCTGCTGTTTGACATTGCGTTTCAGGAAAAGGAGAAAAAAAAAAAAAGACAGCGAAATGCCACATGACGGAAATGTCAACTGGAAGGCGGCCGTGTCGTGAGCGGAGGTGACACGAAGGGAAGCTGAAGTCTCTCCATCATACCGCTGACTTTATTGTATTAAAGATTTTATAAGCTAAGTGTGAGCTTATAAACGGTGCACGATACGCAAGTGAACAGTGATAACTGTACTGATTTCTAACATTGAAATGCCATTGGTTACGTGCTGCTCCTGCCGCATCACACGGCTGTGCAACACGCTCAGAGGACAGCGACCTGGTGGAGAGAACATGCCCCTCTCGCCCAGACAACATTATTCATTTTACCCTGTTCGAACTCTTACATCATCAGGATTTGAATTCATACAACCTCTAATTGATAGTCTGATTAATTGAGCCATTTCGACTAAAACTGCACTTGCAGCTGGGAGTCGAGCCTCTCCCGCTGAGCGGATAACTGAATTGGACACAGGAGACGACCCGGGTGCTCCACAGTTCCCGTCCCGGGCTTTGATACCCGATGACACCGTGACCACAAGGGATTGTGCACTTCATTTCATTTGCATCTCATTTGAACTTAATAGTGTAAAATGTAATAATTCATAATGTTCTATGAAACACAAAACAGCCTTCAGACCAACACAAATACACTCTTTAACGATTTATTTAAAGCTCAGATCCTCAGTCTTACGCGTTAAAGGGCTGGCGTGGCTGCAGGAATTTATTCCAACCCGGAGTCTTATATAATCGTTTCATTAGTCATTCTTGGATATTAAGTGAGTCTCATGTGTCAGAGATATATATATATATGCATAAATACACAAGTTTTTTTTTAAGATGAATTATTCGTAACAGAAACGTCTCTGTAGTAATTTTGAAAGCGTAGACACGTGCCATAAATCTGCAACGAATTCACACTCACACTCAGTGATGGACATTATAAACTAGATTTATGAAAGCAGACACAGAAAAGCCTTTCGGATGGAGGGTTAGTATGTGTGTGTGTCGAGGGGAGTTGTGTGGGTGGAACCAAGGGACAACGTTAGCATGACATCATTGTAGTGACTTTCATAAACAGAAAGTAAAAAAAAAAAAGAAGGATATATTCATAGAGCAAGAATTACATTCCACTCTTATTAATCAAAACTAAGGACAAAGTTGTTTCCTCTTAAATATGATACTAATCACACCTCGGCCTCCACGGTCCCTAGTTGGACTACAGAGGTTCCTGGATGGATGGATGAAGCATTATACTGTTTATGAACTTTTACTGTTTGTAATTTATAGTTATAAATGGTTTTATAAGGTCTGAAGTCCCCACTGATCTGTTCGTATATTGCTTACAAAGAGCCACATCTTATTATTGTATTTTTAATTCTAGTATTAAGGACTTTTTCGTCCCTTTACCTGAGCAGTTTCATAGGAATTTAGGAGTTTGGTGTTTGTTAAGCCACACGGTGACCTATGAATCATTCAAACATTAAAAATCTTAGGGGATGAACCAGCACGAAATGCAGATGATCAGGAGGTGATTAGTATCCGGCGGACGCTGAAAGCTGAGTGGTTGGAACAGATGAGAGGGGAAATGAGGTCATTGCTCAGGTTGCTAGATAAGCAATGAAGGGAGGCTCTAAGACTTACTTCAGCATTCAAACTGGAGGAAATACAGTCCAGCACTTCTACATGTTATCAAGGAAACTTGTATCGTTCCACTTATAATTGATCTACTCCTTTAAAAGTACTTTAAAAAAAAATATATAAAAGATTATAAATCCAGCTTACTCTTGGAACCACAGGTGCAGGCGGAACACATCGTTTATCTGAAACAACGAAATCAAACACCGGTAGTTCAAAGGCAAAATCGGGTCAAGGGCAAAGGTCAAGGGCAAAGGTCAAGGGATCGGCAAACAGAACGTCAATGAAGAGTCAAAAACACAAGGTTGAAAGTTCAAAGTTAAGTTCACACACAGGAAATAAATCGGGAAGCAGTGACTTGGTATAGTCCGGAGAAAACTAGATAGATAAAATAAAAGCGCATACTTCATTGGGATCTGATGTTCCTGAACATCTTCCTGAACTGATGTACAGAGTTTTATATACATGTACTGTATATATTTTTGTGAAATATTTATCGAAGGACCGTAGCAAGATGAAAAGGGAGCCACTTTCAGTTTAGTTTTTTACAGCAGCCGGTACAAAGAGGAATCATAAATTAAGTTTATATGAGGTTTAATGTCTAATTATTTCATATTTTACTTCATTTGCATGTCTTTCCTAAATGTTTTGATTGTTTTCATATGCAAAAATATTGGAAATTGGTAACATCGGTAATATCTTTGGGTGGCTGGAACGGATTATCTGCATTTACATTATTTCCTATGGGACAATGTGTTTCACAATACGAAATTTCGCTTCAAGAACTCGTCTCTGGAACGGATTAAATTCATATACCGAAGTATCGCTGTATTTGGAAAACAGAGCAGAATAATAGCAGGATGTTACCAAACATGCTTATCTAAACTACATTAGCTGTTGAACCAAGCAGACGGCCTACAGAGCGTCCAATACTAGCCGCTAGTTTATCCCTTTATTCGCGTTTGTATAATATTTTACAGCTTAGCAGCAAGTCACATAATGGAGCACGATATTTGAATACACAGGTATAAAAACACAGGCATTAGAGATGTTAGAATGTTTCTCTGCTTTCCGTAATGCCCTCGCTTTGTTCGCTGCTGTATAAAGCCATAGGACGCTCAAGGTTGTGAGTGATGGTGAATAACGCCGGCTCAGCAGTGAAGATCTATGGCTGTTGTGTTAATATAGTGCTTAAATATTTAAAGCCAGGTAACAAAGTTACAGATATTCTGACACCACAGAGACCTCAGATGATTTTATATTGGTCTAATGCAGCGCTATGCGACAGACTTCCACTGAGTTAATTCGCCGGAGCCCGATGTTCCCTGTAAAAGTCAATTTGACAGTCTCGCTCCAGATTCAGTTCATTTTGCCTCAATGCTGTCCCCGAGCTGAGTAAAGCCCTTTTGTCTAAATCCCGGCTCTGATCCCGCTGTGAGATAACACAGCCCGTATTCCATCATCCAGCCTGGCATCCCACTGCTACTTACCGGGTTCGTCTGAGAGCGCAACACAGCCTCCCCTGGGCTCAGGCGAGCGTCTAGGCGCCTGTCAAATCACTCCAGGACTGACTGCTGCTTCTCCTCGCGCTGATGGAAACTCGTCTGGCGCGAATGATGGGCGATCTGTTATCAAAAATACACGGCATGCGCAAGCCGTCTCTCTCTGGAAATAAAGGTTATCCCTGAAGTCGTTCTGCTGATACACAGAGATCTTTGCATGGCACGGTGTGCCGGAAAGGCTACTATATATATATATATATATATATAACAGATTGACAGGTGAGATGCCTTGGGTCGAAAATTATACTAAGGGTCCAAGTTAACAACTTTAGGGGAACAGTTTCTAAGAAAATGAAATTCTGTCTCCAGCTCCACCACTATTGTTTGATTATACACAGTTATTTATTTATTTATTAATTTATTTTTTTTACAATCATGGTATTGTGTAACACAGGACTCATGGGATAGAAACTTAAAACACTCAGAAATGCAAAACTTGTTGCGCCACAAAACAGCGTGGTCTAATTTAACAAGCTAATCTAGAGTTAACATGAAACAGGTGAACACAGTGTGATAACAAAGCAATGACTGGACAGGGATGGAGATAATGAAGGACATGATGGAAAGCTCCTGTAATATGTAATTAGCACGCTAGCAACCATGCAGAGAGAGGAATTAGTGACATGAAGATCTTCAGTGATGCATCTTCAATAAATTTGCTACAGCTTATTATTATTATTATTATTATTATTATTATTATTATTATGTTTTGATATGATTGGCTGACAACTGGGTTTTACTTTTTAAAAAAAAACTATATATATACGTATATAATTTATAATATATGGTTTTCCGGTTTCTCCTAAACCCTGAGGCTGATTCCTTGACGTTCCACAAGTCATTCATATTCATAAGGGAGGCTCCCAGTGATACGAGCAAGATGTCTTACTGAAATTAGTTTTTTTTTTAAACCTTGGCGCTGTTTAAAAATACTCAAGCAAAAATTCTTTTCTCATTACTATTTAATGCCATGAAACTGAGAGATTAATCAGCACTACGCATTTGTACTGACTTGTGTGTGTGTGTGTGTGTGTGTGTGTGTGTGTGTGTGTGTGTGTTTTCTCACTTTCTCACTGTGTTTTCTGATAAATGAACTATTCTGCACTGAAAAAAAAAAACTTTTCCCAGAGATTATGAGGAGTTTCATAATTGAGGAACAAATTAAAGGCACCGTTTTGTACGTTGTGTCAATAATGGCTCATTTCTCTCAGCTCTCTCCCGACAACTCGTTTCATGTATAAGCTCTAAAAACAAACCGAACAACATCATTCTCTCATTAACAGCAGAAGCAGGTTACATAATTCCGGACGATTTACGAACGCATGAAAAGTTTCATTAGTCTTCATGTTCCTTATAGCAAAACTTTGAAACAATGTTGCATCATCAGTGTTTTACATTATCTTAAGGACAGGCTCATCTTTGCATCTCATCATGAAAATCATCTCATTATGATCGATGTGGTTCTGTCTTATTTATGACTTTTTACTTCTTTTTCCTACCCATTCGTCAGTGTATTGATTGTTGTTTTTTCCTTTTAAAAGAATGGAATAATTAGAAAAAGTGTACAGTACAGTAGACGGTAGAGAAGTGTTATAAATATAGTCTTATATCATCTTAATTCGATTTCGAAATAAAAGCCATTTATTACACTGCCTGGCCAGAACAAAGTCGTACACTCTAATACTTTGTCTGAGTGCCTTTAGCTTTAATTATGGTGTGCGACGTGGTGTGAAAAAACATTCCTCATGCTCCCTGAACCACTTTTCACAAACTGAATCCTGGAATATGGCCAGAAAAAAAAAAAAAAAAAAAACTTTATCTTATTGCCACATAACGTTGCCGAGTCTCGACCTGAGATCATAACACCGTCTCCAGAGGCTCGTACACTGGACACTATGCATGATGGGAGCATCGCTTCATGTGCGTCCCTTCTCACCCTGACACGCCCATCGCCCTGGAATAGGGTCAATCTGGACGCACCAGGTCACGTGACACTTCCCCATCCATTCCGAAGTCCAGTCTTTACTCTCTCTCTCCGTAGCTCTGATGAGTCGATGTTGACGGTTCAGCAATACAGTGTCCTTTACAGGCAGCGTGTACAGTTCTGTACATTCCACTGAGTTTGCAGTCTCTCTGTCAAATCTCATACATGCTATAAAAGAAAATGTCTCTACACAGTACTAAAAAATTGGACTTGATGGAAATCCATCACACTTAATGAAAAAGGGAAAAAAAATGACATAATGGAAACTGCTGTCATCTTTATATATCTCATTAAATTTTTTATTTTCAGCTTTTCGAAAGGTTGTACACGAAACTTCATTACTCCTGGCTGAGAACATCTAGTCTACTTAAAACTTTCGCCGCCTGTCAGAACCGATGAGTCTCAGAAATGAGACGTGAACTTAACGATGGCAGACGGGTGAACAAACTGTCAATTTGACGCAGACATGAAAACGAAGAAAGGAAAGAAAAGTAACGTTTTTCACCAGCCATCCTTTAGACACATCTTAATTTTCAGAAGGTTTAAAAGGAACACGTCGTGTGAAAGCCTGCCCCGATGAGTCTTATAACAAGGGAGGAAGTCGAGGCAGAGGTACAAATGAACTGGCTAAGATTTCGAGTGTTTCATTAAAAAAACTGCCAGGGCTTGGGAGCATTCACCCAGGAGGCTTGTGCTTAACTTCCTGGCATTGCTAATAGATTTTTAGCCCCGAGAGGCCGCAGAGATTCAGCCTGCTTATCTGCTCTGCCTGTATCCAATTTTCCAGCAGCGCTCGCTCCTGTCCGTTCGGCCCCTTTCTGTCATGGATAACAAGTGTAAACCGGATCTGCACCGCGACAGGACCTCACCATGAAGAATTGGAAACCAAAAGGATGTCTTTGCACTTTCAGTGGGAAAGTTCGGACCCTTTTAATATAAGACTGAAAACATTCCTATAACAGAGAAAAGGCTTCAGTTAGGTAATGTGTAAACAAGCGGATAATTGATTGTTGTGTCTGTTGTGTGAGAGTAGACATGACAATATATTACCTAGACGTAAACCAAAAAAAAAAGGAACAAAAGAAACAGAAATAGTTTATTGTCATGGCTGGTTATGGATAAAAACATGAAATGATATTATAATGGATCTTTTTTATTTTTATTTTTATTTTTTTTTTTTACTTTATGTCAGTCATAACAACACACCAACACGCAAATACACAGCATGATTTAATCAAAACAGAACACAAGGACACACCTTTTCAGGAAGCTAAGGACCGTTAATTATCCAGTAAACCTTGAAAAGTGCAAATATTAATCAGGCAGTTTTCTATAAGAAACTCCAAAATATTTACTTTCTGCTTATTCTTCTTCTTATTATCCAAAACGTCTCAGATATTTTACATTTAGCTCTTTTTTTAGGTATAAGGGTTCTTTCGCTTTGATACCAAGAAGAATTAAAATGATACCAAGAATTTTGATTAAACTGGGTTCTTCCATGGTCCTTTTTAGAGTTACTTAAGGTCCATAGCTTTTATTTTTATAAAGAGGTTTGTAAAATTATACACGCAATCCTTCCATGTCCCATGCATCGATGGACAACCAAGGAGTACTCTTCCCTTTTTTCAAACAACTGGTTCAAATCTAAAAGGATTCCAATAAGAAATAGGAAACGACCAGCCCGTAATTAAAAAACCCTTTTAAATCTGTTTCCAAATCAAAACCCGCAAATATTGATATACAGCGCTACCACGGCATATGAATTTAATCCATCCCGGAGGCGAGTTCTTAAGGTCGAAATTTCGTATTGTGAGACGCATTGTCCCATAGGATATAATGTAAATGCAGATAATCTGTTCCAGTCACCCAAAAATATTACCAATATTACCATGTTCCATTACCAACACTGTAATCATATTTTTGCATATAAAAACAATCAAAACAATTAGAAAAGATGAACCGTCCTTGATAACATTCTTGGGACCCATAGTGCTGCGTCTAATATTGGACCTCGGTTCTACTTGGAATCCTTTTAGATGGAGAAGAGGGGTTTCCTCATGGCCACAAACTTCAAGGTGTTCAATGTGTGTTTTGTTTTATTCATTTCTCAAACCCACAGGGTTTAATACTGGGCTGGAAGACATACAGTAGGATGAGTTCCTAGAGGCAGAGCCAGACCTACTGTTGCTTATATCACTTAAAAGCCTTAACCCCTACCTCCAGTATGTTTTGTGCTCCACACCACAAAACCATGACAACACGTGTTCTGCCTGATATTTACTGAGCTGGATGTACTGCCTGGATTTTGGTTCAGCTTTGCTCAGGTACCAGAGTTGGATCAGGTGTGACTCTATATGTTCCAGGTATTAGAGGCCACATCAGGTTTGGCTCTGCTGCCTGGTTAGGGGAAGCCGGATCGGGATCAGGTCTGACCATTGCGATGGCTCCCCCTGGAGTTTGGGTTCTGCAACAAAAGCGTACATCCTTAAAATATTCCTATCTGTACAGTCCTGTACAAACGTCTTGACCCCCCTTTCCTTCCCTGCAGTCACACCAGATATGTTTTTTAATATGCAGTACTATGCAAAAGTCTTGACTCCTTATTTCTTCATAATAATCCTGAGGAATAGTTTTGCAGGCTTTCTGAACGACTTTTTGTCTTTAATGTTCAGCCTAGTTGCAATTTTTTTTGTTAAGCCGCACAGTAACCTATGAATCATTCAAGCATAAAAAACGTCCAACTTAAGGCCTGAAGCGGAAATAAACAGGTGCAGATGATGACGACAGATGATCAGGCCGGTGATTAGTATTTTGGTGATGCTGAATTGTTGGAACAGACGAGAAGGGAAATGAGGTTGTTACCTCCGGTCCAGCACCCAAGCATGGAGAGAACATGCAAACTCCGTGCACACAGACCCGAGGCAGGAACCGAACCCGGAGCCTGGAGGTGGAAGGTGACACCAGGTGCTAATCACTACACCGCCATGCCACCATAAATGAATTTAATATGAGGAAATGAGGGACAGCACTGTATGTCGAACTGTCAACTTGCACCTCCAGGATCCCGGTTCGATTCCCAGAGACCACGCTCTTTATTGGACAGTTGTATAATGTTTGCTTTATGTATGCTTCTTGTCTTATAGATTAAAAGCACCTCCATATCTATAGTTCTGGTGGCAGTTGGGGAAACTACGAATCAGTGAATGGATGAAAGATCACGATCTGCAGTAGATGCCTCGGTAACTCATTATAACAGAACAGAACAGCAGGAGGCTCAAATGGAGATGCTCAGCTAATCCTGGAGTTCGGATCAAATGCGTTCTGAGGAAGACTTCATGAAAACCTGAAATAAGAAATCAGAGTTCTGACGTCATTCCACATCATTCCTCGAACAGAAAGCTAGACAGGTGGAGAACAGCCTGACATACAGTTTCGTCGAAATCTATAGTGAATATTAGTGAGGGGTGATGAGGGAAGGAAGGATGCGAGTGTGGTGTCACTGCCAAATGTCCCAATTGTGAAGAAATGCAGGAGAAGACAAGGAAAAATAGAGATTTAACAACACATTAAAGCTTTGAACTAGAGATACAACACGGTTTATATGGACAATGTAATCAGAGACATTGTTTATTGCATCATTAAATCATATTGTTACAACAAAATAATATCAATAATTGTACTCTGTATGTAGACGTGGCTTAGCACAGAGGCTGAGTGGTTGTCAGTGCCGCCTTCGAACCCCACCATGTGGTCTGTGTGCATGGAGTTTGCATGTTCTCCTCATGCTTGATGGGTTTCCTCCAGGTGCTCCAGTTTCCTCCCACCGTCCAAAGACATGCAGATTGGGCTAACTGGCTAACCCGTATATACTGTAGGATAAAGCATTATAGATGATGAGCGAGTGAGTGAGTGAGTGAGTGAGTGAGTACATTTAGACAGAAGACAACACCTACAAAATTAATAATACTACATTTTTTTTTTATTAATAAGCAATATTACATCAGAGTGAGTGCTGTTGTGCTGAATATCGGCATGGCTCTTATGTGTAACAGCCGACATCAAGTGCGATATTGGTTTCATACAGCAGTTCTGCAACCACCATTTATTATGGTCAGTGGTTAAGGTATTGGACTACGGTTCGGAAGATCCCAGGTCCAAACCCAACAGTGAGCGAGGCACCCATATTTATATCAAATGCTCAGATATAAAACGAGATAAAAAGTCGTTCTTGATAAAAGCATCTGCCAAATTCCTAAATGTTTTATTAAGAGATTATTCAGAGATCTAAATAAACTGGTTGTTTATTTAACCAGTTATTCAGCCAAAAGATGAGAAGAATAAACCATGGAGGTGGTGGACAGTCCCGGGGAGCTGATTTACTTTATATTTCCACTCAGCTCCGTTAACTTCCAGGTTGTGGGGTTCATTCCCAAATTGTGTTAAACGGAAAGCTAGTGCACTTTGTAGGGTTTACAATCCCTTGTTCCACACACCAAGTAGTGCCTTTGATCAGGGATTAGAGAGGGATTTGGGATTCAGCCTTGTGTTAGACGTTTGTAGCTTGCATTAGCCATGAACAGAACAACGCGGATGGTTTAATGGTAATTCGGAATGACTTAGAAGCAGTTATGAAGGAGACGGCGTGTTGTTTAAGACGATATAACGTTATCAGAGGTGGGTTCTTGCTGAATGTGCTTCTGTGACTGGTTGTGGATGCGTTTTGGCAGGCAGCTGCTCTCTCCTCTGTACTGCGGACCGTACAGACCTGATACATGTAGTTAAACGCCTCAGTTCTGTTACTGTCCAATATCACAACCCGTGCAAAGCCTCTCATCCAATCAGAATACTCGGCTGGAGCGAACTGTGGTATAATTTAATAGGATATTCTGATATATTTTGAGTCCAAAAGAATCATCAAAAAGGATGATTTAAATAATAAATGATCGAATCGAACAAATAATGAAATCTCCATCATAGACTCAGATTTCTTTGGTGCCCAGCAATAAATCAGACGATATCACATAGAGAAGATGATCTGATCTACTCCGAGTCCGACAGATGCAGCCGTGCCGCTGATGCAATTTCAAACGACCTTTTCCAGTTACAGAAAGAAACACAGAAGACGGCGTGTATTGATTCGTTTTTGGATTGAGGCAGGGGGCCTTGGAACTCAATCAACAGGTTTTGCCCGGGAAAAAAAAGCACGACGAAAAAATAGAAACTGACCCACTGAAGGACACGTGCTCCATCTGTCAATCAGCATTCAGCACTTTATATATACTGTATATATAAACGCACGCAAACACACACGATCTGGCCGGAAAAGGTGAGAAAGGCAAAGTCTTGTGCTGTAAATGTTTTAAAGTTGTTCCGCATATTAAGTTAGTGTGCAGGAGGACAAATTAATCTCTGTTCATTAAAATGGCTGCCAGACTCAGACAGACACCGGGGTGGGTGTCTTTCTTCTGTCTGTGCCATTAGTCTGCATAAAAATTTTAAACAAGACACACAGACTAAGGCCACTGCTTCCGTTCAGATGCAACTCCGTCCTTTGCCACTTGTTATTTTTGTCTTGTTCTACAATTCGCACTTCTGATTTGGATGAAAGCGGAATAATTTGAATGAGGTTTGGATTGAATGCTCTGAGCTTTCATAGTTATGTTTATATTAATGCATTTGGTGTTTCTATAGTAGTAGCTCGCTCACAATGTACAACTGACAATTAAAGGGGCCCTATCATGCATATAATTATACTTATTAGTCATGTTTAGCCATTGTTCCATTGAGATCTTTTCTTTTTTTTGTATCGGTAAGGGTTTAAAGTTGGTTAGATTTTCCGTCTAATGTGACCTCATATAAGAAGCCCCCCCCCAGGTTGTTGCTCTGCTCTGCTGATCTCTGGAGGGGTGTGGCCAAGCAGTAGCTTATTTACATGAACACAGAAATGGTGCGTTTGGAGGAGGGATGAAATAATGCAACATTTTAACATTCATGAAAGGAGTATATAGTGTTAGAGATTAACATTGTTGGGTGTAAGGCGTTACAAAGTAACTCGTTAGAGGACTCGGATTACTGTTTTGATGTAACGAGTAATCTAACGCGTTCGTTCCGCCATTCAAATACTCAGTTACTTGGTTTACTTTTTCAAAAATGTAATCCGTTATTCAGACAATTTATGTAATCCGTGAGCCAGACAGCAGTCATGTATGTGTGTGTGTGTGTGAGAAAGTCGTCCTACAAGCCCCGCCCCCGATACCCTCTGTTATTCCTGCTGTTATACCCCTACTGTATCTCACCTATGCAGTTTGACTATATGAGGACCGACGCGATGGAAACCTAATCGCAGCGCCGAACCTCGCGGTGAAACGTGATGAACCGTACTTACGGCCACCGCGCGACACCGAGACAGGGGTATTAGTAGTTAACAGATTATGGGCCAAACTTCACTGAGTGATGATGGTAGGATAATTATAAAGGTCTTGACTAAAACAACATGCATGAGGAAGCACAAAGGAGTTTTCATTTTCTGCAGTGGAAAAGTTACTCGAACTAGTTACTTTTATCAGAAAGTAACGCTGTAATGTAACTGATTACTTTTTGAAGACAGTCATATTCTAATGTAATTAGTTACTTTAAAAAGTAACGTCCCCCAACACTGGACATACCAGTAACGTACCATATATGGACAAAAGTATTCGGCGAAACCTGCACTGCTATGACAGCCTCCAGTCTTGTTTGAAGGCCACCAGATGTTGGAGTGTTTCTGTGGGAATTCATGCCCATTCATTGTGTGAAGCATTTATGAGGTCAGGCACTGATGAGAAGTCATGGCTCGCAATCTCCATTCTTATCAAACCATGTCTTTATAGTCGTTGCTTAATGCACAGGGACACAGTCATGTTGGAATAGAAAAGTTGGAAGCATACAGTAGTATCGTCCAGGATGTCTTGATATGCTGGAGCATGTGTGTGTGTTTGCACTACACTGGGGGATAACAGGCCTGGCCAAATACTTTTGTCCATATATTGTGCTGTACCTTTTCTGACACTGGAGACTCCTTCCTTTAACACACTTTAAATAAACATCCCCTCACAAAAAAAAGCGTCACTTTTAATCTCATTCCCCTGATGAGCGGTTACCATAGAAACGCCAGCGTATTAGAATGAGCGTTTTAATATACGGGAATCTGTCCGAGCCGCTGTCATAGAAAACAAATCAGCACCTTCCGACCAATCAGAATCGAGATTTCAGTCGCACTGCGGTGTAATAATTGAACAGCCTGCTCGGGTTTAAATGATATATGAGACTGATTGTAACTCGACCCCCCTGTTTTTTTTTTTTTTACAACCAGGCCAATTTGCATTAATAGACTAATTATAAAGACAACATGGAGCACATGGTGCGCAAAAAAAAAAGAAAAAAAAAAAGAAGAAGCTTTTACTGCATTTCATTCCTTGTTATATATGAGTATAAATATAATTTCCGAACGCATTCTATTATTAAAACCAGACCAGACTGCGGTTAGCAAATTTAGCTAGAGGACCCTGATCCATCAGGCCACCCGTCTGGCTTGTCAACACTCCTACGGCACACGTTCACACACTTTCGATCACGGATCTGATGCAGGAGTCTCCGGAGTGTTTTTTTTTTTTTGTTTTGTTTTTTTGCAGCCTCAGCCCGGAGACGCCGCTGTTCACACCTCAGTGATTAGCATGCTGCCTTTTCATTACGCTCTCTGGCCTGAGGTTAGAGCGCACTACTTCGCCTTTATCCTCTTTTATTGGTCTCCCTCTGGCTTCTTTAATTACAGCGCAAGCTGAGCGGAAGCCGATTAGATGCTGAAGGGAGAGCGCTGAGCTGTGTGAGGAGCATACGGGAGCTCGGCATTAGCGGGTTGGGGGGGGGGGGGGGATGGTGGGCTGTCGCGGTAGCCGGGAAAGCCGTCTCTTCTTTCTCAGATTGGTTATTCATTTCTAAAAAAACAGAGAAAGAGGAGGGAAAAAAAACAAAAACAAGTGTTGACCTCATCTTGGCAAACCTACTTAAGTCGTTTACTTGTTAGATTTTTCCTTTTAGTTCGTTGTTTAAAAACTGCAAGCGCATGAACCCCTTTGAAACTTACTTAACTTTGAACGGGTAAATGTCGCCGTATTGATTACACGTGTAAAAACAAAAAATTTTAAATCAAATTTCAGGATTCACATGCATCCACTTTTCAAACACACGATCATCGTTGATGGAATAATACACAGTCCTCGGCTGTATTTAGATCTCTACATCGTTCCCATCGAGCTGCCGCTGTTCCAGTAAAGGAGCATGTGGGTTACACAGGTGGCCTGGCCTCGCTGCCTCCTACACAGGGCGCGGGCATGGTCATGAGCTGAGATCATGGATACCGCCGTTAGTGACATGCGTGAACCAAGAAAGCCATCTGGCCTTCCCACGGGACGCATCACTGCACTTCTGACCTCATTTCCAGCACATGCACTCAGCTAGTTACTTGTTTACCGCACTATGGGCTCGAACCCCAGCTCAGTGCAGGGTCATGCATTGACACTTAAAAGAGAAGTAGGAACATGTTCCTGACAATTGATAAGTTCAGGATGTTGACATATTCAGCTTATTATATACAAACGTCATGCTGCTCTACTCGAACTCGCTGTGCTTGTAATTCAGCTCCTTTGAATCGACCAAAATAATTCAAGGAAATTTACTGTAGCTACGTACGTGGAAGACCGACTTTGTTACATCTGAGCGACGTGTATAATCCATCACAGAGGATTCGCGACACACCACTGCACCCCGGATTCACTCAAATTACAGCCGAGCATCTGCACGTCGTTCGGTTCGCCCGCGTTATTTGTCTTATTGGAAACGGGACAGGTTTGGAAAAGCAGCAATAGATAATGTCCTCTAACTAAGTCGATCCAGCAGGTGTTTAATATGGCGAGCCAATATGGTGGCCACTGTGTGCGTCCTCCAGGCTGCCAGGTGGCCCGTGTTACATTTTATCACCTGCAACTCTGAGCCAAGCAGATGCTTCCTGCCGAGGGGGGCCTTCAGGATGAGCGTGGACATGTGTGTGTGTGTGTGTGTTTGTGTTTGTGTGTGTGTGTGTGTGTGTGTGTGTGTGTGTGTGTGTGTGTGTGTGTGTGTGTGTGTGGACTTGCGTGTATGTGGTAGTTGGCATATAAGCACATTTGCTGGGATAATAATCTCCTCTGAGTGACACGCGCTAGGTGTCAATGTTGGCTTTGCCGGAGTCAAGGTGAGTGTTTCATTAAGTCTTGGTGTCAGTAGACAGAGCCGAGTCACCCGCTAGTTTATTTGCTCCGGGCGTTGTTATTGGAGCTCGGGTTCGTGTCAGGTGCGGCGGAACGGGGTATATCAGCGTCTGGAAGGCTTGCAGAAAGAATATAATAAAAGTGCTTCTTAAAAGCTAAACCACTTTCCAAGGTGTCAATCAAGTCCCGATTCAGAGCCACTAAATCATCAGGTCGGCTTTGAATAAAAATTCTCCTACACTTTACACGAGCGACAAAACCCTCACTGATATACCAAAATAACTAACAGCGTAACGTCATGAAATCAAGGACTTTTACTTCTCAGACACCAAAGCAAGTGCTCACCAATAACAGTTTTTATTTATTAAAAAAACAAACAAACAAGGATGTCATTAAAAAAAAAAAAAAAATCCATTTGTAGCTACGTTGTGGAATTTCCGCAAAACAGTTCAGCTCCTGCTGTCGTACTCTTGCTTTCTTTATTTTCCTGTAACATGATGATTTTTCACAAATCATTTTTCATTTCAAATATGAAAACATCTAAATAAAAGGAGAAGATATTAATCATAATTTAAGACTGACTTCCGATGACAAGGGAAGCAACTAAAAAAAATAATAAAAAAAAATTCCCAGTTATTTGTAAAAACACAATTGACTGCATAACAATGAAAATCTCAATGTGGACCTGTGCAATTATTTAATCTCAAAAGACTACAATTAATTTCAGTTTCACCCAGATGAGGATGGGGTCCCTGCTGAGTCCGGTTCAGGTTTCTTCCTACTGCCATCTCAGGGAGTTTTTCCTTGCCACTGTGGCCCTCGGCCTGATCATCAGGGACGATCTGACCATTTCATACACATTCAGATTCCATACAAACTTCAATCATTCTTTTGATTGTGTAAAGCTGCTTTGCGACGATGACGATTGTTAAAAGCGCTACACAAATAAAACGTAATGGAATTGAATTGAATTACAGGTAAAATCCACACAGTCTGGAATTTTGTAGAGTTGGTCAATGATTTGAATATTTGTTTTTCTTTTGAAGATAAACGCTTGATCAAGGGCCCTACAGTCGCAACATGGTGGTTCTGGGGTTTAAACAGAGGACCTTTTGTTCTCTAGTCCAGTCCCTTAATCACTGAGGAACCACTGCCTGGTGGATTGTGGACAAAGCAACCGAGAATGAAAGCTTGGAATGTTTGCCTTTACATTGACCAAAATCAACTGGTCCTGGGGCCAAACACTTATGTTGACATGTTGATTGAAGATTAAGACATACAGAATATTTATGAAGACTTGTTGATTGTATACTAAGACGAAGACTAAGACAAAAACTTACAAAGACTGAGGAAGACATGTTGATTGAAG
The DNA here is from genome assembly GCA_011419295.1 of Clarias macrocephalus. Classification (NCBI taxonomy): domain Eukaryota; kingdom Metazoa; phylum Chordata; class Actinopteri; order Siluriformes; family Clariidae; genus Clarias; species Clarias macrocephalus. The sequence continues at coordinate 1,070 of JAAGKR010005435.1, read as the reverse complement.
ATGAAGATGTGCGAACACTTACGAAGACTTGTTGATTGAAGACTTATGGAGATTTAAAGACTTGTTGACTAAAACTTAGGAAAATGCATTTTTACGATATCGGAATATTGGAAAACATCCTTTTGCTATACATTTAATATTTACATATGGCAGTTTAAATCGCAAAATGTGTCTAAATAATCACAAGGGAATGTTTAGGCCCTAATTGTGTTGAATTTAAAAATATTTCACTATCTTGGTGTAGCTAGAAATAAGAAAAATCATCAGCATCTCCAGGGACCGACCGATACCATATTATCTCGATACCTAGGTGCCGATTCTGTTTCTATTCGGATTTTATATGATTTGATTAGTGAATAGTTTAGATTGCACCACCTGTAGTATTATAGAGGAATAGCAACATTTTACCGTCTTAAAATGCAAACATGTATAAATGAAAAAAAAAAAACATTCTTAAAACATTGTTTATGGACACATGAATTGCTACACAAAAGAATCATGACACGTAACTGAATCAATTTTCCCCTCGTCTCTCATCCCCAGTAACATGACCTGACGTGGTGTTTCGTTAGCTAGCTCTCGCTAGGAGTGAAGAGCATCGCTAGACTCACGATGCAGATTATTATCATGTTTTTCTGCTCTGTTTAAATCTACAACGTTCAGCTCTGAGATTCAGTGACTTTGCTTACACAGTCTTGTGCTCTGCTCGACTCATTTCGGAAATGTGCCGAAATTGTGGTTCACGTTAACCAAGGACACGCTGAAGATATTTTATATGATCTCTGCGTGCTCACGCCTCATGTCAGTATTGTGAAACGATGCACCGTATCGATCAAACCGATAAGATCTGCGGATGAGGCGGCAACTGCAAGTCTTCTCATCTTGTCTTTTTCCTCTTCCTTCCTCACCAAATTCATTCCCGAACCCATAAAACCCTGCTGAACTGCAGTAATTCCAACATAATTTAATGCCTGACGCAATAAATAAATGAATAAATAGAAATAAATATATACCATAAACAAACTGCTGAATCATATGTTGTTGTTGTTGTTTAGTTTTTTTTTTTTTTT
>JAAGKR010005434.1:37580-51102 GCA_011419295.1 Clarias macrocephalus | reverse complement strand
CTTTTTTAAAAAGCATAATGAGATTTTTTTCCAGTTTAAAATAATAATCTGACCATACAACCACACTGTTTAAACATTAAGCACAAGTAATAGTCAGAATATTTTGTCTCTATACAAAGCAAATAAAACGGAATTTAATCAGAATAAAAAACTCATTAAAATACAGTATATATATATATATATATATATATATATATATATATTTTTTTTTTTTTTTTTTGTTCATAAAGCTCAATGAAACACTCCCAAATAATGACTTGCTCCCTGCGTACGCGCACTACACACTGGATACACATTATACAACCAACACACGTCACTCCCCCTTTTATCTAGTGCACTTAACTGACAAATTGGAAACGAATGACTAACGCATTAGCTTCCTAATATTCTCCTCTAGCCTAGCTTACCTTATCCAGAAATTTAACCAGAACCACTTTCAGTTTGCTCTGGTGGCTTTTCCCGAAAATGTGATCTTTTCCAGAGAAATCCGTTTGTCTGCATATGGCACAATAAAACGCGCCCATTTTAAAACCTCAGTCGTTGCTTGTGCTAGCAAACACCATCGCTAGAGTCTGCGCGAAATGTTTACTGACTGGCGATGTGTGACGTTAACATTAGCGCCTTCTAGTGGCCCGGATGAGCGCGCAAAAGTTCATTAGCGCCTCATTACTGCCATCTGCAGGATTCTCGCTAAACTGCACTTTATATCTATATCTATATATATACACACACACACACACACACAAAACCCAATGTGGAAGACAGTAGTATGAATTATGTCATTGTACTATTAAATAATGTGTAGTAAACTTTTGAAATGTTTGCTTTACCCTCCACATAGCAGATACTATTAACACACCAGTGTTGGTTATTCTCCAATACTGGCATATTTCCTCTAAAACCCCAGGATGCAAACTCACTCACTTATTGTCTATACTGCTTTATCCTGCACTGAAACTATAATAATCTCCTTACAGACACCTGCAGCTATATTTTCAATTACACTCCCCCACTACCAGAAATGCATTTATATGGAGTACCACTATAATTGTTTCCCTCTGGGGACAGTCGCCACAGTCAGTCTTCCCTTTCTGACCCAGGTGAGTAGTAAACAAGATTGTTCACACTTTATTGCAAATTAGTGCAGATATTTATTTATTTTTCAAAATGCAAAAGAAAAATATTTCTACAATCAAGTCAGAAAAAAAATGAACACAAAATATATATTTTTTCCAAGTAAACAAGAAAATAAACCAGTGCACACGATCAGAAACCACATTGTCCCCAAATCCAGGCTTCTTTTTAAATCCTCCAGGCTCCTGAGCCATATCACAACTCGAACAGTGCTTGAATCATATCTGTAAAGGAGGAGAAAAAACAAAGATAGCCAGCATGAAAATTTGATTCTAAGCACACAAGCCATCTGAACACCAGGACGAGTATCTGACCCGGGTAGTTCATGCTCCTCTTCAGCATTCTGAAGGAGTCTGCAGTGAGCGTGTGGATTTCGTTCCTCAGTCTTCTCCGACCATCCAGCGTCAGGTGCCACAGGCAGGACTTCCTCTTCCCGTCACTGGTCACTTGCTGCGGCGTCTTTCTGAAGCTGTTGCTGAAACACAGGTTGTGGCGGATGGTGTTTTTCCAGCCGTCGGGCGCCGTTATGAAGAAAGGGAAGTGCTCCCTGGAGAGAGGATTAACAGGATGTGCAGAAGACAGAGACAATGAGGTGCTGATCATATAATCTGGGCAAACTGTAGCTTTTACAGAAAACCAAGTAGGAACAGGTGTAAATGTATATCAAGTGATAGAATTCAAAATCTTAAATTGCTTCAAAGAGATTGTTCCCTTGGTTTACCTGGTAAAGTTGTAGATCTGCTGGACGTTCAGACTGCCAGAGCGGCTGCTGCTGAGTGCCATGGCGATGAGGATGCAGTAATTGACGGGCGGCCGTGGCCAGGCGCCGTTCTTCAGGTTGCAGCTATCCTGCAGGACTCTCTGCAGCCGCCTGCTTTGAGCCCGAGCCAGGCCCAGCCTGCGTGACGCCGGCTCCTTGGGTGCCCGTCCTCTCCGGGCACCCTTCACCTTACGGTAGATCGCCACGTCCTCCGAGGATGCGTCATCATCTGTGAGCTTGAAAGAAAGTAAATCTTTTTGGGAGAAATATTAAGAATTTTGCATCCTTGTGTTGAGAGGAATCTGTGACTATCCGGAGCATGGATGTTTACATTTTTGTTACAGTGGTAGAAATCCCAGCACCCTATAATTAAATGTATTTTTCTTATAGTTATTAACCTGGTCACTTAAATTGAATCCAAATCTAATCCATTCCCTTTCAGGGGTCACCACAGCGAATCATCTGCCTCCATCAAACCCATCTAAATCCATCTATCCTCTGCATCCTCTTCTCTCACCCCAACTAACTTCATGTCCTCTCTGACTGCATCCAAAAATCTCCTCTTTGGTCTTCTTTTAGACCTCCTGCCTGGCAGTTCCAACCTCAGCATCCTTCTACCATTATGCTCACAATCTCTCCTCTGAACATGTCCAAACCACCTCAATCTGGCCTCTCTAACTTTATCTCCAAAACATCTAACATGGGTTGTCCCTCCCAAGGAGAACCTTAACATCTTTATCTCTGCTACATCCAACTCTGCCTCCTGTCTTTTCTTCAGTGCCACGGTCTCTAAGCAGTAGAGCCTCGCTGGTCTCACCACTGTCTTGTACACCTTTCCTCACTGTTACTCTTTTGTCACATAACACACCTGATACTTTTCTCCATCCATTCCAACCTGCCTGTATGCGCCTCTTCACCTCCTTTCCACACTCTTTGCTTCTCTGGACTGTTGACCCCAAGTACTTAAAGTCCTGGACCTTCTTTACCTCTGCTCCCTGCAGCCTCACCATTCCACTTAGGTTCCTGTCATTCACACATACATGTATTCTGTCTTGCTATGGCTAACCTTCATTCCTCTGCTTTCCAGAGTGTACCTCCACCTGTTCCGTGCTCTCGCTACAAAGCACAATGTCATCTGCAAACATTTTTTGCATTACAGATTAATTAATTAATTTAATTTAAGGTTGACGGTGGCTTAGTGGTTAGCACTGTCACCTTGCACCTTCATGGTCTGGGTTCGATTCCCGCCTCTGGTCTGTGTGCATGGGATTTGCATGTTCTCCCCCCAAAAGACATGTGGAACAGGCTAATTGACGTTAGTGTGTAAGCGAGCGGGCGAGCATGTGTGAATACGTGTGCATCGCGGGATGTCTGTCCAGGGTGTGCCTGGGACTCCTGGAAGCCCCGCAATCGTCTATACAGGATAAAGCCGTACAGGCAATGAGAGTGTAATTTAAGGTCAAAGCACTCCCTGGCTGCGTAAACACTGACAGCTACTGGTCTAAGAAGCAATAGAGAAACTTGCCACATTTATGATTTGCTGATTTTAAAGTCTCACCTGATACTCGCTCGAGAGAGACGCATCATGGAGCGATTCATCTAGAAAAGTTTCGCCAGACCACGACAGCTGGTGCAGGTTCTGTCCCGGCACAGGAAGGGCAGGACCTGACACAGATCTGTCTATTGTTTGTTTCGGAAACGATGGTGTTTTGTCTTGGACAGGGTATTTGATGGGGCAGGCAAGGCAGGGGTTTACCATCAACCACAGATTTGGCTGTATTACAGATTCTGAAAGAGAAAGATGTAATGTAAGGGTTTCAAGAGGCAACAATGAGTGTAGCTACTGTACATGGCACAATAGTATTATGCAGTCAATTCATCTGCATGTTGCTCTCCATGTGGAAAGAAGAACAGAAGAAACAGATTGTTCAGGTCTTTGTACAGATCATTATATACAGGAAATATTGGCACCACTGGTTAAGATGGGTTAAAAAGGGATTCAAATTTGTTTAATGTTCATGCCACAATGAAAACAGGTGGGTTTCCTCCAAGTACTCCAGTTTCCTCCCACAGTCCCAAGACATGCAGATTAGGCTAACTTGGCTTTCCCAATTTGCACGTAATATGTTTGAATGAATGTGTAGTGCGTGCATGTGGATTGGCATCCCATTCAGGTTGCACTCTGCCTTGCACCTTAAGTCACCTGGGATGGGCTCCAGGCCCTCTGTGACCCTGTATACAGGATAAAGTGGTATAGAAGATAAGAGCGAAAGAGAGAGTAAATGAGTGAAAACGGGAAGTTGGGATGACTCACAGAGTTTCTAAACGCTCATGTTTTCTCAACAAGCTTATGACGGGAGTCTCAAGTTTGAGAAGTTTTACAGTAACACCAAAACCTTTAACCCTGCATTATAAACATAGCAAAATACCCATAACCAGGTCAAAGAAACCTGTAACTGTTTTATGAGTGAAAAAGAAAAGGATTTACATATTGGCAGACTCAGGAAATACTTTGTCCCCAGAGCAATTCAGGTTTTCAACACCTTTCTTCAGGGGCATGGGAATGTGAGCTGGGAGATCTAGGATTAAGGCTCTGCTGCTACGCGTATAACTCTCATCTGTTATCTTTGTGGTCTGCACAGTTACTGCTCAGGAGTTGGACAATGAAATGGAAACACTGGCCAATTTAGTGTTGGAGGTTTTATGGCTAAATGTGACCAGCCTGGTGGTCGATTTTCATTGATTGCACATTCCACCAGTAAGAGCAGAGTGTGAAGGTTTAATTAGCAGAGTAATAGCACAGTTTTTGAAATATTGCAATGCACACAATATTATGGGTGACATATCAGAGCTCAAAAGAGGACAAATTGTTGGTGCGCGTCTCGCTGGCTCATCTGTGACCAAGACAGCAAGTCACAGTATCCAGCGTAATATCAGCATACCACCAAGAGGGACGAACCACATCCAACAGGAGTAACTGTGGACGTAAAAGGAAGCTGTCTGAAAGGGATGTCTGGGTGCTAACCCAGATTGTACCCAAAAAATCTGCCAACTCACTGCCAATGTGCCAACTCTCAACTCTCCTGTTTCTACCAAAACCGTTCATCAGGAGCTCCACAGGGTCAATGTACATGGCCGGCCTGCAATAGCCAAACCTTTGGTCATTCGTGCCAATGCCAAACGTCGGTTTAAATGGTGCCAGCAGTGAAAATCTTGGGCTGTGGACAATATGAAACATGTATTGTTCTCTGAAGAGTTCACTTTCACTGTCTTTCTCACATCTCACAGTATTCATCCATCCATGTATGGTATCCATCCATCCATCCATCCACATACAGTATCCACCCATCCATCCATGTAGAGTATCTATCCATCCATCCATGTAGAGTATCTATCCATCCATCCATGTAGAGTATCTATCCATCTATCCGTCCATCCATCCATGTACAGTATCTATCCATCTATCCATCCATCCATGTAGTGTCTATCCATCCATCCATGCATCCATCCATGTACAGTATCTATCCATCCATCCATCCATCCATGTAGAGTATATCCATTCATCTATCCATCCATGTACAGTATCTATCCATCTATGTAGAGTGTCCATCCATCCATCCATCCATGTAGAGTGTCTATCCATCCATCCATGTAGAGTGTCCATCCATCCATGTAGAGTGTCCATCCATCCATGTAGAGTGTCTATCCATCCATCCATCCATCCAGAGTCTCCATCCATCCATCCATCCATCCATGTAGAGTGTCTATCCATCCATCCATCCATCCATGTAGAGTGTCTATCCATCCATCCATCCAGAGTCTCCATCCATCCATCCATCCATGTAGAGTGTCTATCCATCCATCCATCCATCCATCCATGTAGAGTGTCTATCCATCCATCCATGTAGAGTGTCTATCCATCCATCCATCCATCCATCCATGTAGAGTGTCTATCCATCCATCCATCCATGTAGAGTGTCTATCCATCCATCCATCCATCCATGTAGTGTCTATCCATCCATCCATCCATCCATGTAGTGTCTATCCATCCATCCATCCATCCATGTAGAGTGTCTATCCATCCATCCATCCATGTACAGTGTCCATCCATCCATCCATCCATGTACAGTGTCCATCCATCCATCCATCCATGTACAGTGTCCATCCATCCATCCATCCATGTACAGTGTCCATCCATCCATCCATCCATCCATGTACAGTATCTATCCATCCATCCATCCATCCATCCATGTACAGTATCCATCCATCCATCCATCCATCCATCCATCCATGTACAGTATCCATCCATCCATCCATCCATCCATGTACAGTATCCATCCATCCATCCATCCATCCATGTACAGTATCCATCCATCCATCCATCCATCCATCCATGTACAGTATCCATCCATCCATCCATCCATGTACAGTATCCATCCATCCATCCATCCATCCATGTACAGTATCCATCCATCCATCCATCCATCCATGTACAGTATCCATCCATCCATCCATCCATCCATCCATGTACAGTATCCATCCATCCATCCATCCATGTACAGTATCCATCCATCCATCCATCCATCCATGTACAGTATCCATCCATCCATCCATCCATCCATGTACAGTATCCATCCATCCATCCATCCATCCATCCATGTACAGTATCCATCCATCCATCCATCCATGTACAGTATCCATCCATCCATCCATCCATCCATGTACAGTATCCATCCATCCATCCATCCATCCATGTACAGTATCCATCCATCCATCCATCCATCCATCCATGTACAGTATCCATCCATCCATCCATCCATGTACAGTATCCATCCATCCATCCATCCATCCATGTACAGTATCCATCCATCCATCCATCCATCCATGTACAGTATCCATCCATCCATCCATCCATCCATCCATGTACAGTATCCATCCATCCATCCATCCATGTACAGTATCCATCCATCCATCCATCCATCCATGTACAGTATCCATCCATCCATCCATCCATCCATGTACAGTATCCATCCATCCATCCATCCATCCATCCATGTACAGTATCCATCCATCCATCCATCCATGTACAGTATCCATCCATCCATCCATCCATCCATGTACAGTATCCATCCATCCATCCATCCATCCATGTACAGTATCCATCCATCCATCCATCCATGTACAGTATCCATCCATCCATCCATCCATGTACAGTATCCATCCATCCATCCATCCATGTACAGTATCCATCCATCCATCCATGTACAGTATCTATCCATCCATCCATGTACAGTATCTATCCATACACCCATAAACGTATCGATATATCTAACAAAGGGTGGCGTGCTTAAGGGTGATATTTCCTCACCTTTACACTCAGCAGGAGGGTTTGGCTGATGAAGCTCTTCAGGGAAAGTTTTCCTTGAGATTCTGGCATAATGCCACTGTGCCAAATACTGCTCGTTCCTCTTGTCATCTATGAAAAAAAGAAAAATAAAATCACGTATTTAAAAAAAAAAAAAGGAAGAAAAAACATTCGAAAGGTTTTCCTCTGTTAATCAGTACATATGAGCGAGTACATGTGTGTGTTTTATACCCTGATAAAACTGGTCCGTGGTGGTGCTCAGGTGAATCTCCTCGTTCATGTCCCAGTCGTGAAGCCCCGTGCGCAGATGGAGGTCTAGAAATTTCTCGCTAGCTCGAAGCTTGAGAAACATCTTTCTTTCTTTCTTACTTTCTTTCTTTTCTTTTTCTCGGAGAAACATCGTTGGTCGGAAGCACGCCTATGTCCACACCAGGTGTGTGTAATTAACGCCGTCTAATGAGAAAGGAGCCGTTTGTAATGAGGAGGAAACGCTGTGGAGCTCAGCTCATCTCTCCGCTGCTGACACGAAGCCACTTAGAATGAGACTATATGGGACGTACGTTTTATTTCGAGCTTAATGTTAATGTCCCAAAGCAAATGTCTCAACCAAAGTTACAAACCTGCTTTTCTAAAAGCGTCCGACTCTGAATTTCTTCACTCAGCTTTATATAGCTTAAGCCTATAGCAGGGGCGGATCTAGAAAATTATTCATGGGGTGGCATTAAAATTATGAGGGGTGACAACATTGAAGCAAGAATCCTTGAATGGTTTCTTATTCGGTATATACACTAGGGTGCACATTTTTACATTGTCCTATAAAAATGAAATAAAGGCTGATGTGTGATTGACTTGAACCTGTTATCTGGATTGGAATCGAAATACAGAGTCGCTGCTGTAAATCGGTCGAGAACACTAGGACACAAGTGCTGGGGTGGCAAATGGGGTGGCAAGGCTTTTTCTTAGGGTGGCAATTGCCACCCCGTGCCACCCCAGTAGATCCGCCCCTGGCCTATAGCTTTAAACGTATAATGAATACACAATACACTCATTTTAATTAAAGAGACTATTCTACTATAGTAGTCTACTACTATACTTCTGCTTCTACTACTCAGCAAAGTGTATACAGTACTGTGCAAAAGTCATAGGTGCCATATTGTCTGTAGTACAAATTTAGTTATATAAGTTTATTATGTCTGCATTATTATGTACAAGACCATTCCCTACAAAGACACACTACAGTTAAAACCTAACAGCTGTTTTATTTACAGTACTGTGCAAAAGTCTTGGGAACATCCAAACAAAAGCCATATGCAATGATGGTTTTGAAAACATTTCTACATTAAAATAAACTTCTATAAAAAGCACTAAGTAATAACATAAACAATAAATGGTCAATATACAGTGTGGACACATAAGCAAGCCAGATGTGTGCAGTATTCTAAGTGAAACAGCTGTTAGGTTTTACTGAGCATGCTGGAGAATATGAGTTCTGTTGGTAACTTCGACACACTCGCTCCTTTCTATACATGCAAAACCCAGGAGTTGACATTATTGATTTTTTTTTTTCCTTCCGGAAACTGGTCCGTCATGTAATATGTCGCTTTCTTTACAGGCATGCAAATATTCTTCTGTAATGTTTCGTGTGTCTTGCATGAGTGCTGCTGGCATTGGGGAGCTACAGTTCCTTGAGGGAAACATGAATTCTAACATGTACTGTGACATACTAAAGCAGAGCATGATCCCCCCTCCCTCCGGAAACTGGGCCGCAGAACAGTGTTCCAGCATGATAATGACCCCAAACACACCTCCAAGATGACCACTGGCTTGCTAAAGAGACTGAGGGTAAAGGTGATGGACTGGCCAAGCATGTCTCCAGACCTAAACCCCATAGAACACCTCTGGGGCATCCTGAAAAGGAAGGTGGAGGAGCACAAGGTGTCAAATGTCCACCAGCTCCGTGATGTTGTGATGGAGGAGTGAAAGGGGATTCCAGTGGCAACCTGTGAAGCTCTGGTGAACCCCATGGCCAAGAGAATTCGAGCCGTGCTGGAAAATGATGGTGGCCACACAAAATATTGACATTTCACATTTTCACTTAGGGGTGTACTCACTTTTGTTGCCAGGGGTTCAGGTATTATTGGCTGTATTTTCAGTTATTTTGAGGGGACAATAAATTTACACGGCTATACAAACTTTACACTGACTACTTTTCATTGTGTCAAAGAGTCATTTATGCGGTGTTGTCCTATGAAAAGATATAACTAAATATTTGCAGAGATGTGAGGGGTGTACTCACTTTTGTGACATACAATATTAACATAATTTTCAGAAGTTGGACATTTCTGTATTGTAAATGATTTTTTTTATTGATCTTAGGAAATGTTCTAATATTTTGAGGAACAGGATTTTTTATCTGTAAGCTATAATCATTGAAATTAAAACAAAAAAGGTTTGGATTTTTTTTTTTTATTTACATGTAATGAATATACTATGTCTCAACCATATACTATACAGTATATGAGAGTTTACATTTTTCAAATTAAATTACTGTGCTGTATAGGGTGCTGAATCTCTTGATACACACATCAAGTGCTCAGGGTTCAAGGGACCACTTGTTTAGGAGTTACAGAGGAATTTTGGATTCAGACTTTTGTTCAAAGTTAGCTAGTTAGCTTTACAGCAATGAAACACAACCTTAATGGTTCGGATGCAATTCAGAACAACTTATAAGCACTTACTAAGGAGACAAAGATGACCACTTGTTATTATATGTGATTTCCTGATGAAAAGGCTTCAGGTATGTATTGTCTCTTTTGCCATCCAGAAGTGGGTGGGACAGGCGTGCTGATGTCATGTGCAAAAGGTCAGTGTTACATTGTTGCTCCTTATTAAGTAGACTGCTTTAAGCCATGGATTTCACAAATAAAAAATGTATAGAATAAATATTGGTAAAGTGGGATAGTGGGTAAAGTTGGACACTCAATCTTGGTCCTCAGTGTCTTCATGTACAGTAGTTGTGCCTTACTGATCAGAAGCTATTGCATTGTTATCTGTGGGATGTAAGGTGTTAAATGTTTAAACCTGCGTATGTGTGATGTCATCTCTGTGGGCGTTGCCCAGCCAACTTCAAAAGCAGGTCTTTGGCAAATGATGGTAGCTGAAATGACTGAGATAAATTGATTGACAGCTTGATTTAGAGTTTATAAAGCTTATACATATATGATTGTGACCTGTAACTGAAAGTCAAAAATATATAATCTTTTACAGTACAGGGCAATTTGAGAATGCCATTCAGCCTAAACTGCATGTCTTTAGACTGTGGGAGGAAACTGGAGTACCCGGATGAAACCCACCAAGCACGAGAAGAACAGGCCAACTCCACGCACGCAAAACCAAGGTGGGAATCAAACCCACGACCCTAGAGGTACAAGGCGACAGGGTTAACCACTGTGCCACCTATATTATTTTTCATGCAATTTATTTTTGTTAGCTGAACATTTTCTTCTGTCCCCAGTCTTCACCCTGTTCTTCCTCAAACTTTTCCACCTTTCTGTTGACAGATCATACTTATATATAAGATAAAGTTATCTTTATATGTTTCATTTGAGTGGCAGGAGATAAAATTTACTGGATCATGCCTTTGGCTAATACAGATTGATGATTAATCACTTAATCCAATCATTCACACTCCATGATCACAGCCCAATGGAACTTAACGTAATTCACCAAATCAAATAAGATATAAACACGCCTGAATTATTTATCACATTTAAATATCTTTTTATTAAATCTGAATGCAGTTGGTCAACCTATTACAACTGAACTTACAAGAACACATTTCTGAGACACAACTGTTTATACAGTTTAGAAATGGCCAAGGAAATAGGAAGGAAATATTTCAAAAGGAAATTTCGATTAAATAAAAAGATAAGCACGTTACTAAAGAACTAAAGAAATACATCACATACTTTAAAGATAAGACATAATCACCTTTCTACTGCAAAATGACTGTTAAAAGAATAGGCTTTATGAAAGTATTACTCACTAACTCACACACTCATCGTCTATACTGCTTAATCCTATATACAGGGTCGCGGGGGGCCTGGAGCCTATCCCTTCGGGTACTCCGGTTTCCTCCCACAGTCCAAAGACATGCAGATTTGGCTAATCTGCATTCCCAAATTGCCCGTAGTGTACAATGGATTGGCACCCTGACCAGGGTGTACTCTGCTTCGGGTCCTAAGTCTCTAGCCTAATCTGCATGTCTTTGGACTGTGGGAGGAAACCGGAGTACCCGAAGGAAACCCACCAAGCACGGGGAGAACATGCAAACTCCATGCAATCGAACCCGGACCCTGGAGGTGCATGGTGACAGTGCTAACCACTAAGCCACCGTGCCGACTATGAAAGTATTAAATGTACAAAAATCTGCTTGACAACTAGCGTAATTCTAAATCTTATTATGTCTTATGGAAAACATATTAGAAGAAATACAAGTTTTTGAACATGGCATACAGTATGGTGGTAATAGTCTTGATTTCTGAATCCGCAGTGATGGATTTAACCTCCTTTAGGGGACACAAACGAACTGATGGTGATACCGAGCAGGAGGATAAACATAGTCACGGACAGAATGGCTGTGATCACCACCATTGCCGCGCTGCGTCCCGCGAAGCTAAGGTCGATATCTGTGTAGTTAGCTGCTACAAAAAGACATGCACATATGTCAACTCCGAGTGTCTTTACTGTAAGTCATCCACGTTTCAACTCACTTAACGGTTTACCACTTACCTGTTCTTGTACTTGCAGTCAAAGGGGTGCTACTGATGTTTCCAATTTTATAGGTAATCCTGTAAAATATGAAGACAAAATAAAATGATGATGCACACTTTTTATGTGAAGTTTATTCATTGATATTGAAGGATGGTTCACACAGATTTTACGCTCACGTGTACTGCGTGCTCTCGTTGAGGTTCATCAGCTGGTATCCGATGCGCCTGCTAAGTGCGGTTAATCCGTTCGGGTACCCGGTGTTGGTACAGGTGGGAATGGTGAAAATGTTGCTCAGGTAGTCTGTTAAGGCCAAAAGTATCCAGTGAAACTCACAAATATACTCAAGTATTCATTCTCTGTAACCTTATCCTGTTGAGGATCGTGGGAGGCCTGGAGAGTATCCCAGGGCATTAGAGAGGGTACACACTGGATGGGGTGCCAATCAGTCACAGGGCACAAGCACAATCTGACTTACATACTACGAGCAAGTTGGAAACAGCGGTTAGCCTTTGGACTGTGCGAGGAAACCGGAGCACCAGGAGAAAACTGACCCCAAGGTGGGAATCGATCCCTTGATCCTGGAGGGGCGAGGCAACAGTGCTAACCACTACGCCATTGTGCACCCTGTTACTATGAGATCATTTTTAATTAGCATTATTGAAATGGAAACAGAACTGTTCCATTATTTTATTTGTGTGGTTGTCTGGGGCGGCACGGTGGTGTAGTGGTTAGCACTGTCGCCTTGCACTTCCAGGGTCTGGGTTTGATTCCCGCCTCTGTGTGCATGGAGTTTGCATGTTCTCCCTGTGCTTGGTGGGTTTCCTCCGGGTACTCCGGTTTCCTCCCACAGTTCAAAGACACGTAGGTTAGGCTTATTGGCGTTCCCAAATTGGTTGTAGTGTGTGTATGTGCGTGTGTGTGTGCTCTGCGATGGATTGGCGCCCTGTTCAGGGTGTACCCCATCTTGTGCCCTAAGTCTCCTGTGAGAGGCGCCCTGTGACCCTGAATACAGGATTAAGCGGTATAGATGATGAGTGAGTGATTGTCTGGAAAAACCATGTAAAAACATGTTTCAGCCACGAAGCATACTCTTATAAGTTAGCATTACTAAAAGCAGGATTGATCAATGCCGTTTAAAAAATAGATGCTTGTATGTAAGCTTAGCCGGTGTGTGTTGACGAGGAAGCTTCAGACACCAAACTGTGTATTTGGGTTTTCAGCTACGTCAGGTAGAACGAAACTTATCATACTTTGTAAAATCCATGTAAAAATCCACAACGGGAATATGGGAATGATGTCATTGAAATGTGCGACTCTATATAATAATAATAAAAATTTGCATATTATTATTCCTGTACGGTATTTTTTTCTTTTCTTTTTTTTTTCTCATAGAAACAACCAAAAACAACCAGGTAAACATGTGATCTGTGCTTATTTCTTTGCCTTTGTGACTCATTGCTCAATTTTTGCTCAGTCCTGTTTGTATAGTT
>JAAGKR010005434.1:25275-37560 GCA_011419295.1 Clarias macrocephalus | reverse complement strand
GTGTAGTGGTTAGCACTGTCGCCTTGCACTTCCAGGGTCTGGGTTTGATTCCCGCCTCTGTGTGCATGGAGTTTGCATGTTCTCCCTGTGCTTGGTGGGTTTCCTCCGGGTACTCCGGTTTCCTCCCACAGTTCAAAGACACGTAGGTTAGGCTTATTGGCGTTCCCAAATTGGTTGTAGTGTGTGTATGTGCGTGTGTGTGTGCTCTGCGATGGATTGGCGCCCTGTTCAGGGTGTACCCCATCTTGTGCCCTAAGTCTCCTGTGAGAGGCGCCCTGTGACCCTGAATACAGGATTAAGCGGTATAGATGATGAGTGAGTGATTGTCTGGAAAAACCATGTAAAAACATGGCCGGTGTATGTTGACGAGGAAGCTTCAGACACCAAACTGTGTATTTGGGTTTTCAGCTACGTCAGGTAGAACGAAACTTATCATACTTTGTAAAATCCATGTAAAAATCCACAACGGGAATATGGGAATGATGTCATTGAAATGTGCGACTCTATATAATAATAAAAATTTGCATATTATTATTCCTGTACGGTATTTTTTTCTTTTCTTTTTTTTTTCTCATAGAAACAACCAAAAACAACCAGGTAAACATGTGATCTGTGCTTATTTCTTTGCCTTTGTGACTCATTGCTCAATTTTTGCTCAGTCCTGTTTGTATAGTTCGTTTAAAATGAAATAAAATTCAGTTGCCTATTTAGTGCTGAAAAAAAGGATACGTCACTCTATACTGCATAATCCTAAGCCCTATATATGCGTTTATTAAAAAACCCAGCAAAACTAAAATTAACTTGAGGTTCAAGGGCTAAATAAGTATAAATATATTTCACCAAAAAACATGATGGAAATATTTAACTTTAACAATATTGGTTACCCAACAGTAGTTGTGCCTAAAGATATCCAAACCTATATATTGTTGTTGGACAGCTTCATACTGTAATTCAGATAAATAATTCATGAAATCATTTCATTTTCCTTTGACACTGTAGACTCCTTCCATAAATCTCGTCATAACAACGATATGACAACGTTTTTGATCCATTACAAGACTGTCAGGGACTCTATATCAGAACAACAGCGGTTATACTGCATAAAGCTGTGATTTGCCTTGCAGCTGGATTTAGTCAGATTTGCATTTGATTATTCAAGAGAACAATACGTACAATTTGTATTGATGTTCAAATTCTGATACTGTATGTCCACGTTCTTGCCACCGTAGTTACAGGGGGGCAAAGTCAGCAGCAGGGAGTTGAAGAATCGGCTTGAGATTATCTGGCTCTCAGTCGGTAAAAGCGCCAGTGGAAAATCTGCACCATACGGATGAACAGAAGAAGACGTTTCAGTTCAGTTATCCATCCACAGAATATATCTCTAGTCTCCAGATTTCGAGGGAATAACAGCAGCTCGTTTTTCCCTTACCTTGAGCATGTGTCAGGGGAACCAGTGCCCCCGCGACGAGGAGTACAGCCAGCATCTTTGTCACCTCTGTGGCGTCGCACGGGACACTGCGTGAGACGGACGAGCCCGATCGAGCCGGTCGAAGGGACACAAGTGACAGAAACGACAGGAAAACTGGTTTCCCCAGGTACATTTGAGACGATTGCTCTTCCAGCATACACACCCTGATGATGGACAATGCATGGCAAAATGTACCCTAACTGACATGGTGGCACTGTTTACACTCAACTCTAGTCTTATAACTATGTTTCATTCACTGCTGACATCAAAGCAATGCCTGGAGGGAAGAATTTCTCTCAAGGACTCACACAATAATCCTGCACTCATACAGTAGATAACTCGGGGGGGGGGGGGGGGATGCCACAGTTCATGCACTTGAGGAAATGAAGAGATATTCCAGGGAAAATAATCACTCAAGTAAAATTAGTGGTGCACCGAGAGAAAAAGTACAAAAGTATTTACCTTAAATATGAAAAGTAGGTTTGTACAGTATTTGTATAACTCACAGGAGCCTTTAAGTCTCTCTCACTGTCTCTTTCTAAACTGTGAACCTGCTTCTAATACTACATGCCACTGCACAAATATAGTGAGGTAGAAAGTACAGAGATTTGTTGTAGAATGTAGTGGAGTAACAGGGAAAAGTAATCACTAACAAACAGTGTTGGCTTTTTACTTTTTAAAGTAACTAATTCCATTACAAAATGACTGTCTTCAAAAAGTAATCCGTTACATTACTGCGTTACTTTCTGATAAAAGTAACTAGTTCGAGTACTTTTCCATTGCAGAGAATGAAAACTCCTTTGTGCTTCCTCATGCATGTTGTTTAAGTCAAGACCTTTATAATTATTCTACCATCATCACTCGCTGTGATTAGTTTTCCATCACCGCATAGGTGAGATAGGGGTACAACAGCAGGAATAACAGAGGGGGGCGGGTTATCGGGGGCGGGGCTTGTAGGATGACTTTCTCACACACACACACACACTAATGGATTGGGAATGACTGCTGTCTGGCTCACGGATTACATAAATTGTCTGAATAACGGAGTAGATTTTTGAAAAAGTAAGTGAGTAACTGAGTACTTGAATGGCCGACCTAACGCGTTAGATTACTCGTTACATCAAAAAAAGTAAATACAGTATACTGGAAATACAGTATATAGCTATTCACATTTATAAAGGTGATGTACATACCAAGCTTGCGCAAACCTTGTTAAATAATCGAAGTAACCTGCCAATAATGGTCAATAGGAGAGATACAAATATCTACTCTTTTTAAGCTCCCTCCCCCTTAAAAAAATTTTTTTTTTAATTTTTACCCACAAAAAGGTTAACCATGGATCATCCTTCTTAACAACATAAAATTATTCATTTAAATCTTTTATTATTTTTTTTTATAAACATCTAATAAATAAAATTATTTCACGTTGCATGGCATTTTATTAAAAAATAATTGTCAAGAAGATTCATTATCGTCTCGTACACCCCGCTGAGAGTCACACACCTCCGCATGCATGCAAACAAACAGCTCCGATTTTGAAAAGAGTTTCCCATCAAAGCATTTACGTGGTCAGTGGAAATGATGGGATGAATGAGTGATGCTATTTAAGGGAAGAATGCGAGAGTACACGTGTGAGTCAGATTGCCAGAGATTTGTTTTTCCATTCTGTAGGTAACATGACATGCTGGATTTTTATGTCTTGGTAACTTTAGGAGACAGAAAAACAAACAAGAACCCGGTAAAAGCGAGAACTGTAATCATCGGCCATTTTCTTTGGTATAAAACAAATAAAACACTTCAAGATGCTCTGTTATAAGAAAACATGTTTTGCAGTAAAGTAAGTATAGATTATATCAGTCTGCGTCTGAAATTCTTTTCATACCACAGCATCCTGCCCAGGGTTTTATTACCTACGAAAAATCTGAAGCATCTGAAATATTTGCAATTCTTAAATATACTTAAATATACAGGTTAAAGGCCGACTTATGTTTCTGCCTCAAGCATCTTTGCTTTGCATTTTAAATGAGCGCTCTCTAGTGGAAAGTTAGTGCATGACACCCAAAAGGAATGTCAGAATTATTATGTAGATATTCATTCAAATTCAAATTATTATTTGTCACATACACAACCATACACAGTATGATATGCAGTGAAATTCTTACACGACTGTTTGTGACCTTGAAAAGGAAAAAGGATTTAAGGAGGCAAAATGCTAACAGGAAAGAATAAAATAAAATAAAATAAAATAAAATAAAATATAATATAATATAATATAATATAATATAATATAATATAATATAATATAATATAATATAATATAATATAATATTCTTTCCTGTTAACATTTTGCCTCCTTACTTCCATTTTTTCTTCTGCTTTATACTTTACTTTATACTTTATTTTATTTTATTGTAACAAAATTGTAGATTCTATTTTTAAAATTTAAGATTTTTCTTATATATTAAATCTAAAATATAGAATCTACAATTTTGTTACAATAAAATAAAATTAAGTAAAGTATAAAGCAGAAGATATGTATATGTATACACACTTCAGGAAAAGAAAAATACAGTAGTATGATGTATGTTAAATTAATATAATATATTATCATATATATCGATATATAACACATAGCAATAAGTTTTTCTTTTCCTGAAGTGTCTATACATTTTTTTGGCTGACTCTCTTGACTATACTTCAACAGTTATTATCTATGACCTTTATAAAAACTTAAATTGTATTATGCTGATGTGCAGTACTATGTTTCCTCTAAAGATGTCACCGTCATTGATGTTATCATGTGACCGTGAATTTTCTTCTGCATATTTCTTTTACTTACTGCAGTGTGTATAAATTGTTTTGGGGGTTCCAAAATATAGAGAAAATATAAACAGTATATAATGCACACAATACTCCTACGCTCTAATATTAACTCATTAAAGGTCCCATATTTCTTTTTTTTTCCTTTAATTTTTTTTTTTTAAGTGTGTGTGGTGTGTCTGTTAATGTTACAGCTGAAATACCCTTCAAATGTGAGGTCACATTAGATGGAAAGTCTAGTTGGCTTATTTAAGCTCCAAAAAGGAGCTTTTTTTTTTTTTGCTTATGTATTCGTTTGCACACAAGACCCATCTAAATATGTAATAATGACTAACAAGGGAAGCGTGCAAAATACATCCCGTTTGTAACCTTTTTTTATTCGTATAAATATCTTCATATTCATAATCAGCGTGAAACTAAAATGTTTTTTGTTAAAGATCAAAACTAAATCATAGAGAATTAATATTTCTGTCTGATTCATCGCTAATTTAAGTCAAGTGTTTCAAAATCAAACTTAATTAAAAAAAAGAAGTACTCGTAAATAATACGTATTATCTAAGTAAGATATAAAGTAAGGGCCAGTGTAAAGTGGTGAATCTGTTTAATATTAAGTACTAAACAGCTACACATACAGTCATGTCCAGCATTCAAATGTACAACACAACATTTAATTCAATTACAAAAAAAAAAAATCATATTATGCATCACAGAAAAAAAAAATGAACACAAGCAAAAATAAACAATGAGGATACATACAATAATCACATCAAAAGCAAAGGTTGAAATTACGGCACTTCAAATGCTTTGGACCACTTCATAAGGAAAAGGCAGAAAAAAAAATCAAACCCCCTTTTCCACTACATTAGTACTTCCATTTCCAAAAGCATGTTCGTAAAAGCTTAACTTAGAAAAAACAGACATTTATAAAATAGGAGAGGGAAAATCATTTGAGTGAAATGATAAACGCTACACAGTGAGGTCAGTGATAACCACACGCTTCTAATCGAAAAGCTCGGATACTTGAAATATTTGCATAGTTTAAATTGACATTGTTGCTCGCGTTTAAGTCATCTAAATATATTATGCTAAAAGTATGGGTTAAAGATGAGAATAGATATGTAAACATCGTCATAGAAAAGTAATATCTCTTTATTAAGTCTTTCAGAACGGTGGCTTTAACACCAACGCATAGAAACTTGAAATGTTGGAGAGACCTGATGTTTGATCATAATATAAACAAATAAAAAAATAATAATATTAATAAGTGAAATGTTGTTGAAATGAACAAACTTCCTTTTTTTTCCAGCATGTGATTGTGAAACTTCAGTATTCCAGCGGTATGTAAATGTAGAAATCAGAGCATGGTTTCCTTTCATGTCAAAACAAACTGTAAACATTTTATTTTCACTTCTTGGGGTGGGGTGCGGATTCTCGTTGATTCTCAGTGGTGATACGTGGTACTGTTCCAACGATACCAGGGTCTGGAAGAGAAGAGGGAGTAGTTCATAACCCATTCACTGTGACTGCCATTTAACGGACGAGGAGCTAAGATCACAGCCATGCATACGCGTATACTGTATAGGCTGAATGCAAGTGGTATATAATCAGAAACAGGTCAAGATCATCAGAGATGCTTTTCTGCTCACCACGGATGTAAAGAGTGGTTATTTGATTTTGGCTTAATCTTCCTGTCTGTTCATATCTAAAGGCTCTAGAGAATGTTGTTGCATGGAAATCCATGGCATTCTCAGTTACCTTCATTTTCATGTCTATTGTCGATGTCATCCCAAGTTCTTGACCTGTATCTGCTTGAATTTATGTATTGCACTATGATTGGCTAATTGGATGATTGCATGAGTAAGCTGGTTAGTAGAGATACATGCTCCATTAAGAAGTATTGACAAGTCTGATTACCCTGTAGGATTGAAGGATTGATTGACCCCCTGTGATGTCAGAGGACTGGAGGAAGAAAGAGTGTTCGGAGAAGACCCGCGACTCGGGCTGTTGGGAGACGAGCTGCTCGACACTGTGGAAAAAAAAAAAAGCAGAACGTATTACCTTACTTGATCAACTAATATAATATCTTTTCTACTAGTTCTAACAAACATATATGGAGAGAAGGTCTTACCACCTCCTGAAGGAAGAGGACTGAAGGGTCTGCTGGCTCCAGGCTGAAATGAAAAGCGTTTGTATACGTTAAACAGTTTGTATAAATAAATAATCATTTTGAGTGGTCGATGGAAATAATACCATCTGATTGTTAAAAGAAGAAGAAGAAGAAGAAAAAACGTACCAGTCTGGCATTGTAGTTGTGTGATTTTATAGGTGAGGTGGCAACTGGGCAAAAGATCCTCTTCTCCTTCTGTCGTCGGTTGCAGAACCACACCCGCACCACTTCCTTTTCCATCGACAGCTGCTCAGAGATCATTGTGATTTCCTCTGAATTTGGTTTGGGATTCTGAAAAAAAATAAAAGAAGTACTACTTACTGTATGTGGCAACTCAAATCAGTTTTGTCCTGCCAAAACCTGAACACACTTGTAGAAATCCTAAGGTTGGCATCTAAGCCATTTGAGCCGATCGAGTGGATCGATTTACTCACATCTAGGAAGCGTTTCTCCAACGTGAGCTTGATGTTGGTCTCAATACTCGTTCTCTTTTTTCTCTTCCTCCCATATCCTTCCATAAGCGGTGGCAAAGTGGCAGGGTTAGCCATCGAGTCCGAGGGTGAGTTTTCTGAAAAACAGTCAATGGTTAAAATACTCAAAAGACATTCCATCTTTGGTACTCCTGACATTATGTATGGTCACTCTGTTTGTACGTATTTGTTTACCTGCATCACTGAGCCACTTTTCCAGCAATGGTTTGAGCTTGCACATGTTCTTGAAGCTGAGATTAAGAGCCTCAAAGCGGGAAATTGTGGTTTGACTGAAATCATTTCCATAGAGCTTCCCCATAGCCAAACCCACATCTCCCTGAAAAAAAGTGTCAGATTAACATCTCATTAGATGTCCTTTAAATTTTGGTCCGTTGCCTACTTTCTTTCTTTCTTTCTTTCTTTTTTTTTTTTTTTTTTTTTGCCGACAAGCCTTCATTGAAATGCATTTCAAAGCTCGTTTCCATTTAATGTATTTTATTTACATCTGTCTGCAAAGTTAATTTGAATTTTTAGGTCATTGCCTGCGTAAAGCCCAGCTTGATGCGTCTTTGTTTGAAGGACTTCGCAAACTGCTCCAACTCCTCCAGGTCACTTGGTTCGTCCTGCTGCGACGCACCCACGTGTTTAGGCACCTGTAAGTGAGGCATGTCCAAGTGTCCGTCCATGGAGGACCCAGCCAGGCCTGCTCGACCCATCGCCTGTGCAGATAAAAACTATAGATCAGATAAATAGATTTGAAGTTCTCGATCTGGCGAATCACCATCCAGACAGCATACAGTAGCAAGCGAAATGCTGGAGCTTCTTTACTATCCTTATCAGCTTCTTTTGTCTCTTTTTCTTAGTTAAGTTTTTGATGCAGTTGACGTCCAGTAATATTATATCAGCAGATCTGGAGATGGGGCTCTGAGAAATTGCAACAAGTTTAACCAGGATATGATAATCCCTTTTGTTTACCTGAGGTGTTAGGGCCAGTCCAGGCTGGTGCTGCAGGAGACTGGGCTGGGACTGAGAGGGCAAGGACAGGAGATTCGGCTGCAGCAGTGCTATAAGGCGATATAAACATGAATTAATATAATACACAAACAATAGAAAGAAAAAAGAGAAGCTGGTGAGGAAATTACTGTTAATAGCAGCTGTACCGTAAGTGATAACAGGAACTAACTTGTATCAGGGATGTTCTACAGCATTAAATGTAACTAATACAAATGGATAAAGATGACATGTCTGGTATAACACTTGTTAATATATAATACTTTCCTGCGGTATAAAGGGAATAACACTGTTATGAATGAATATTCAGCTTTGGGGTGTTAACGGTAACTCTGCTACACATCGCATCAATGAGTTGTTGATTATTTCCCTATTTCACCACAACCCGAATTCTTTATGTGAAGCTCTGTTGACACCTGGGGTAAACATACTGTATAGAGGATGCTTGATTCTGATTGGTCGGAAGTTGTTGATTCATTTTCCACAAAGTGGATTCGCTTTGATTGCAGGATGAATCAGGTTTGTATTTGCTCATTCTAATATGTTATAAGAAATCTAATCACTAGGTTTTGCAATGGAGGACATACTTGGTACATAATCTTAGTCCAGTGCGTACAATATATACAACTGTTGATATAGTAAAGTTTTATATGAGGAGACATTTACGGTATGGAACGGGCATCAAAACTTTGTAACAGTCGAAAGGGGAGTTTTTTTTGTTTATTAAAGAGAAAAAAGGGAGACTGATAAAGGAAGGGCCTTTTTAGGGCCCACGCTCTATGACGTCATTATGTTTTTGTTGCATCCAGTGACATAGGATCATTGTTGAGGTTGCTCCTTTAAAATAGATTTTTAATCATTAATATCATTCGTGAAGTATAAAGACTGACCTTGGTGTCCCGTCTGAGCCTGGGACAGGAGGAAGGGTGAAGATGAGGAAAGGTGTGAGCCAGACATGAGGACCAGCTGGGGAAGTGGGTGCAGCGATGGCAAGTCCTGAAAACACACAGCACAAAAGCGTTCATGATGCCCCCTATTCATGGTCTATAAGCCTACCATGAGAATACCATGTGATTTAGTGTATGATCCGTGGTAGGAACGTTGAAAATGGCGTACCCCAGGCAGCTGCCCTGTAGGAGCGGGTGAGCCCTGCGTGAGATGACATGTCTTATGCGATGACGCAGAGTGAGGAGAATCGTTCAGGTCCTCTGTCTTTATCTAGAAACCAGGAGATACTATGTCATACGTTGTGATCTAACCTGTATACAAGAAACATTTCTGACAGAAGACACTAATTCGGTAAATCCAATTGGTGACCATAAACTGGTAAACTATTTGTTACTACTTTGTATTATGTCTGAGTGTATGAGCTTGGATAGGAGTCACATGTACGCTGGTGTCCGTTTGTGCGTGCGCGTGTGTGTGCGTGTGTATTCACACCGAGGCTGTCTGACTTGTTCTACCAGAGGGAGCTTTTGAAAAACATTCCTTCCCTGCCCTCAGGCT
The DNA here is from genome assembly GCA_011419295.1 of Clarias macrocephalus. Lineage (NCBI taxonomy): Eukaryota > Metazoa > Chordata > Actinopteri > Siluriformes > Clariidae > Clarias > Clarias macrocephalus. Next base: position 28,118 of record JAAGKR010005434.1, on the reverse strand, counting down.
AAAGCCTATGCAAATGAGAACCTGAGGCTAGTTCCTGTACATGGGACACAGTACACTCATCTGCATAGCATTACATGAGAAAAAAAGCCAACATAACTTATAATAAATCAAGGTTAATTATGAGCTCCGCGAAAGAGATTAGCAAAAGCCCTACAGAGTGGCCGTTAACGTGTATATAGGGAGTTGCTTGGACATGCAAACTGGGTGATTTACTGGTTAAGAAATTATTAACATGTGTATTTACCTGTCTTGTGAAGTCAATGCCATTTTGTTCGATTTCTGCAAAAAGAAGAACAGAACATAATCGAATAATTAATTCATATCACTTTTCCTCATTTTAAATGTCTTGCTATATATAAACATACAGTACATTCTCTACATGAAACTAGCAAGTAGCGATGTTTTATCACAATTCCCGCTGTCTCGGTGGCTCTTTAGGGGCCTTGTGTCTTACGTTAACCATTATGGAGACAGAGTTTTGTCAAGGGCTCTACTGAGTTCAAAGGTTGTTTGGTCCAGGTAATCTGTCCTGATTTGATATTCAAATAGGGCCGTGTGAGGCTGTGGTTAGCGCATCAGTGCTCGCTCGTCCTGTGCTATGGAAATCTGCGCTCCTCCCCGAGCCAAACTTCCAGTATGGAAATGAAGAGCCCATGCAAATGGGAACGTATCCATGGTAACCTTTCGCAAGCCCTCATATTTGAATGTTTACAAACCCCCAGGTGCATCGCTGGCTTCATTCTTTCTCTGTTAAAGTCTTTCTTTCTTTCTCTCACATAAACATCGCAGATACAATAGGGGTTTTGTCTGAAAAAAAACTAATTAAGATCAAATCATATGAACCAAGTCAAATCATTCTAATTTACTGAAACCAGTATCAACAATAGCAGGTAACATCAATTAAGTATGCGGGATTAGTCCTGACTTATTACTAAAAAAAAAAAAAAACATTGTTTAACCCCAAAGAATATTTGGGAAAAGTTTTGAAATGTACAAGAATATCCTGTCTAAATATTATTTTTTTGCATAATTATTCAAGTACCTCAAGTACTGTTGTGTTTTGTATACTTTATTTCACATTTTATACATATCTTAACTATTGTATACATCTTCACTAGAGCAATTGCATGTTGTAGCCAACATACAATTGCTCTAAGTTCACAGTAGTTAAATTTGGCCTCAGATGAAATGTTGGAATATCGTAACAAGTTAAAACTCCTTCAGGGGACAACAAAGAACCTGTGTTGATGCCTGTTTGTGCTATATATCTTTGATATTTGCTAGAACTAGCCCAGGAGGTACTGCTGTAGCAACAACAACAGACTGTTTAACCAAGTCTGATGCTACATGTAACAGGTCTTGTTACTGTACATGATTTTATGAAATTTTCAATGTTGAATAAGGTATGTCCTTAACTTATTCTGGTTATGATAGAACTTAGGTTCTTAGGGATAGGTTTCAATAAACATTTTACGTTATTGTATAGCTGGAAACTTGAACCAAATATGGTGTAAGTTGTTTAAACCATTTTGAGACATAAAACACACTACAATTATTTATGGCTATATTATAATAAGAATTATTATAGTATTGCTGATTACTATCAAAGTTATTGCTATATAACTTTATCGTTTAGTTATTTTCCATCTTATTTTTTATCATAATTTCAGTCATAATTCTAGTTGCACTTTTGGTTTTGTTATTGTCATAGTCAGATTTGTAGTTATCATCAGATATGTAAAATTACTCTTATATATGCACATATAATCTTAATTATAATTCGACCATTATGACTAGAAATTAGTTATAATGATTATATACTGTAGGTTTATTATAGATTTGTTGATTATGTAAATATATAATGTGAAGTTAATGAGTTTTGTTTAGGTTGTAGTTATAGTCAAAGTTATAGTTGTAATTTCGTAGATATACTGTACATATAATTATAATATATAATTATACTTGGTAGATATAATTATAACATATTCTAAAGTTGAAATTACTTAATTAAAGGTAATTATAATTATAGCTCAATTAAAAGTCATACTTTTGGCATGGTTATTGTTACAGTCAAAGTTATAATTGCGGTCATATAATTGTCATAGTTATACATTTAGTTGAGGCAAAATTATTAGTAGGTAGAAATACTGTTATAATACAGTATAGTCATAGTTATTGATATAGTCAAAGTTATATTCATAGCTATAATTTTGTAACTATGGTTACAAATAGTTAAAAATATTGATATAGTTCTTGTTCTAGTTATAGTTCCACATTTAACATTAAGCAAATTAGGTTCCAATCATAATTATTAGTTTTATAGTTAATTACTGTAGTTAATGTTTGACTACTACAATTCCACTATAAAAATGTTCTGTAGGAAGCAGTATAAAAAAAATCTATGGAAATAACTCTTTACTACTCTACTAAACATTACAATCCTTTTTCTATTGATATGAGCATGTTTGCACCTGTGTACAGGAAAAGCCTGAAACTGATATTTAGTATTACAGGAAACGATGCTAGACAAAACAATCATTTAGTATATTGTGCTCTCTCTGAATCCAAGTTCCTCATTTCAGCCCCTTGTGTTCCGTACGGAGGCAACTAACTATGTGTCGGTATGGCCTGAGGGCATGAACGCTTCACTGCAAACAGTCCACCACCCCCACACATATTACATATGCACGCATGCACACACACACACACACACACACACACACACACACACACACACACACACACACACACACAAACATCCTGGTACACTGGTATGTCCTTGATGAACATCACAGCCTAGAGCTCTATGCATCTCTTTTTGTCTCCTCAAAGTTTGGGAGCTA
>JAAGKR010005434.1:0-23151 GCA_011419295.1 Clarias macrocephalus | reverse complement strand
CACACACACACACACACACACACACACACACACACACACACACACACACACACACACACACACACACATACATCCTGGTACACTGGTATGTCCTTGATGAACATCACAGCCTAGAGCTCTATGCATCTCTTTTTGTCTCCTCAAAGTTTGGGAGCTACAAACTTGACTCACCATGAGCAGGTTCAGGTAGTCTTAACTTTACACATCTGCTCAAATGATCGACTCACCAGTTTAGCTGTAGAGGTGGTAGGGGATATGTGATAAAGTAGGCATACTACACAACTGCTCTTGACATACAGTATCTATGGTAAATCGACGAGCTTAGTTGTTAGTCCATAGTCAAAAACTCATAGTTTATGCAACGAGCAATTATGTTAATGTCCCAACCGAAGATATTACCAGAACATGTGGTAATGTGCTATCACTGAATCAGTGACAGCGGTAGGATAAGGTGAAAAAGAAACAGGGGGTAAACACAAACAAACAAACCCTGGGATTCATGCGAGACGTGGTATTGTGATGGAGTTGTGACAGTCGAGAATGTCATTAAGGGTTTTGCACAGACCTGTCTGGGAGAAAGACCATAACAGCCAAGACAAAGAGGAGAACTCACTGGTCAAAACCACAAACGGCTCCGACGAGAGACACACGGAAGCTTGTGTCTTTCTCGTGAAACCACCTCAACCAATGGGAGAGATGCAGTAACAAATCACTAAGATAGTGTTAATAAAGCATTAAGCACTAAATAAGCAGGAATATTACTATTATGCTAGTTTAAAAAAAAACAAACATTTTTTGTAGATTCCTGTGCTTGGACCCCTTATAATATATGAAGCTTTCTAATATTTATTATAAAGGTTTTAGATTTTATATATATATATATATATATATATATATATATATATATATATATATATATATATAAAAAACTATACTAGTGTCGTAAGACACTAGCAGTTCACTCAGATACTGCGGCGCGAGACCATTTAATGCTTTATACGTCAAAACTAGTATCTTAAAATCAATGCGAAATTTCACAGGGAGCCAATGCAGTGTAGATAAGATAGGGGTGATGTGCTCATATCTTCTGGTTCTAGTGAGGACCCTCGCTGCTGCATTCTGTACTAACTGAAGCTTGTTTATGCACCTAGTTAAACAACCAGACAGTAAGGCGTTACAATAGTCCAACCTAGAGGTGATAAAAGCATAAACTAGTTTTTCTGCATCAATATATTTCTTATCTTGGCAATATTTCTGAGGTGAAAGAAAGCTATCCTGATAATATTATCTACATGTGCTTCAAATGAAAGGCTGGAATCTATAAAAACACCAAGGTCTTTTACTGTTGTACTAGATGGAACAGAAAGGCCATTTAAAGTTACAGTGTGATCAGAAAGCTTACTTCTAGCTGCTTGTGGTCCTATGACTAGAACTTCTGTCTTATCAGGATCAAGCAGAAGAAAATTAATTAACATCCAATCTCTTATGTCCTGCACACACTGCTCAATTTTAGTAAACTGGTTTTTCACGTCTGGTTTTACTGAGACATATAATTGTGTGTTATCAGCGTAACAATGAAAACTAATACCATGTTTACGAATTATGTTGCCCAGAGGAAGCATGTAAAGGGAAAAAAGCAGTGGGCCTAAAACTGAACCCTGTGGAATACCACTTGAGAACATGAGGAATGGTCACCATCTAAATCTACAAACTGATAATGATCAGTCAAATAGGATCTGAGCCACAAGAGGGCAGTTCCCTTAATTCCTACTACATTTTCTAACCTGTGAAGGAGAATACTATGATCAATGGTGTCAAAAGCTGCACTGAGGTCCAGTAACATAGCCATAACAACCCTGATCAGAGGCCAATAGGAGGTCATTTACTACTTTAATAAGTGCTGTCTCTGTGCTATGATGAGGCCTAAATCCTGACTGATACAATTTGTTTATGCCATTCCTATGTAGATGTGACCATAGCTGCTGTGATATTACCTTTTCCAGAATCTTAGAGATAAAGGGGAGGTTTGATATTGGTTTAATAACTGCTAATTTTAAGGATTTGGGAACATACCCACTGCTGAGTGAACAGTTAATTACTTTCAACAGGGGTTCTGTTATTGCCGGTACTATTTGCTTGAGAAAATGTGTCGGTATAAGATCTAATATACAGGTTGACGATTTTGAAGAAGAAATGAGTGAAATTAGTTCTCTTGCTTCAAGGGGAGTAAAGTATTCTAAGTTCTGATGTGGTGTGGTTAGTTTATCACTTAAATTGCCTGGTTTCAAAGCCTGAATTTTTTGTCTAATATTTATAATTTTGTTATTGAAAAAGTTCATGAAATCCTCACTACTGCATGATGTTGTTGTAGAGATTTCTGCAGTGGTCTTGTTTTTAAACAAAAAATCTCTGATTATTTTTGTTATTTTTAGCAGCATTCGGGAATTTAAATAAATGTGTTGTGCTTCACTGAATATCCACTAGATGGCGCATGGAAGGACTTAATCTAAAAGCCAGACCAAGTACAACGAAGAATTGTGTATAATTAGTTAGCCTAAAACAATATTGTTTCCAATACTGAAACAAACATTAATTTTATTTTGTTTTACAATAGATCGTTTATGATGAATGTGCATATATGTGCTTCATATTATGTTCATAATGATGAAAAGAGATGCTGTAAATTATGAGGAGGCGTATAGGGCTTGAATCAAACTTCACTCATGCGCACACACACTTGTATGCAGTGAAACACTTGCATACATATATATGAAATAGTCACACAGTATATATACTACTAACTGCTCAAACAACTACATATGAAATAAGATATACCTGAGATGCGTGCACAAATACAGTAACTATGCAAATGTCCTGATTCGTGAATATGTCAAAATGTCTTCGTTAAAACGTAAAAATGTGTCGACATTGAGCACCATCAGAAGACATGAATGAACAAATATAAACACAAAGTGCTTCAGGCTTTTTATAAAAAATAATCATCTGGCTTTTTTGCTGTTTGTGTCCAGCATTGAATAATTATTTCATTCATTATTTGACCACGGCTGAAAATAATAGCAGGAATTTATTGTGAATTTGAATTTGATTTGATTGTGAATTTATGACTGAAATAAAGCTGTTCATCTGCGTGCATGAATCCGCGGCTCGTACTTTCACTTTACAAAAGGTGCAGACATTCTCCCCCAGGAAGTCATCGCCTTTTGCAATAATGCAGATCAAACATACATCACCTGTCCATGAAGAAAAAGGAATATTTAAGCACATACGCAAAATGTATTTCACTTAAATATTACAGATTAAAACAAGGAAAGTAGACGTGCTGAGCTTCAGTTCATTGTGATGCGGACAAAAGGTCCAGGAAGGAAGCAGATTTCGTTATTTTACTAAATCTGAATTCATTCAGTAAATTTATGAATTACACTCAAAGTATCAAATCCAACTATGAAGTCTGATTTAATTGATACCATCAAACATTTTGTTTGTTTCTATTTATGTTTATGTTTTGCTGGCGAAATACATTTAAGGCAGAGACGTCTGCTCGTGTTACAGATGTGGAAGGACACGCTCACACATGGGATTTGTTTAACTTCTTTTTATCCACAGCAGTGAAACTCAAATCTTTTGACAGAGAAAGAGGTACAAAACAGGTTAGCTGGAGACAATATACAGCAGATGTACATATGACCACAGCGATGATACTCAGATCTGCTGCTATTGAATGCAACAGTAGGATACAATTTGAAATCTGTAACAGTACACTTGTAAATAGTAAGTGTAGTAGTACTAGACAGTAAACTATAGGCAAAAATGAGATAACTTAATTTTTAAACAGCATTTGTTAATATTTATAATATTATAAACATGAAAGCAACATACCTTTTGACAGAGAAAGAGGTACAATACAGGTTGGCTGGAGACAATATACTGCAGATATACACATGACTAGAAAAACAGAAATTGCACTTTCACTCAACTCATATTACCATTAATTATCTGAGATTTTAAGACTGACACAATGACCATGTGAAATGCACTCGTTACCACTTGTGTTTCAATATATTTATAATGACCTCAACAACTTTGCTAAAGTGTTAAATGCATTGTATACACATTCAAATACATAAAATCAGTCAATTGCATCGAAAAGACACATAAAACATATTATTTTCGCAATTAATACATTAATGAGTCAGAGAATGAGAAAACACGCATACCCACAGTGATGATACTCAGATCTGCTGATGTACGGAAAGAGAAGATGGACAAAATACAACATCTGCAATACCATTAACTGCCACTGGAGGGGAGCATACACCAACAAATATAACCAAAACCTTTATTTTATGAAATTCACACAAGATTCTTTATTCTTTAAATTAAATCTTCTTTTTAACCATGTTACACTCGGTCTTGTTAATTTATTTTAAACCCCTCAATTCTGCCAATTCTCTCATCAGTGAAACCGGTTTGATAACTTCACACCTATCATGAATGAAAGGTGAGAAGAGGGATTACAGTAACTGGGGGTCTGTGGGTGTTCACCTCGGAGCGCATTGCATTGAGCGAATAGACTAGAACAAAAATGCCATGTTTGCTTCAGCATTGGAGACAATATTGTTTTAGGTTAACTTTATTAAAGATTATACACATTCATATTCTTTGCTGTACTTCGTCTTTAAATTTGAACAGAAAATAATAATGGGCTGGTAGGCAGGTTATTTTTCATATAACTTAAATGGCTGAATGAAGTTAAATATACACAATGAATGAATAATTGCGTTTGCTTTACATTTGAGCACTCGTGTAAATAGCTTTTTTTAATTGTATATACTACCATATTATATATGTGTGTCTACTGTTTTATTCATATTTTACGTTACATGCAGTTTGTAATTTACTTGCAATTGTAAATTGCAACTTTAAAAATATAACCTACGTATCTACAGTATAAACATATTTAACTACTTCAGCTGTGAATGAGAAATTTGGTCTGGCTTTTAGATAAAGTCCTTATTTGATATAATTTTATTATTTAATTAATTATCTTATTATAAATACAATTCTTATTCTCTATATTCTTGTCGAATGTAGTCCTTCAGAACAAGCACGGTGTCAGAAGATTCTGCTGAATCTCTTCTCACCTTTCATTCACAATAGGTGTGAATTTATCCAACTGGGTCGCTGTTGGCAAATACTGTAGGGGGGTTTAGATGAATAAACAAGACAGTGCGGACGTCTCTGCCTAAATTTTATGTCCCCAGCAAATAAAATCAGACTTCATAGTTGGAGTTGATACTTTGAGTGTAATTCACGAATTTACTGAATATTTTCAAATGCAGATTGACCTGTACATCAACTTGATAACTAGCGGATGCTTTAGTAAAGGGCTCTAAAACAGCGGCAATATGAATGACAATGGAATATTAGAGAATCTGCGAGTTGACGCTCATGCACAGATCACTAACCATTAAAATGTTGGATTTGAATTAAAATGCCACACACACACACACATACACATTTTAACACATTAAGGACATTCGTGGTTAATTAAATTCTTAAATCCTCATGTTCCAGCGTTTATGTAGTAATTTGGTCATGTTCACCCATGATTATTCATTATTTATTATTATGCTTACTTACTTAGAGATATTCTGTTTCATGCAAATTGACCTGTATATCAACTTGCATTTAATAGCATGCGCTAGTTATCAATATCTGTTTACCCCATGGGTGAATATGACCAAATTACAGTATGAACACCACATGTTTTTTTTCTCTCTTGCTATGGTATCTTTAATACAATTTAAACTATTTATTACTAGTGGTGTATATATATATATATATATATATATATATAAGTGGTGCAGAGATGTATAATAAACCGAAAAGATAAACAAAAAAAAGATGGACAGATATTTATTTATCATTTTAAATATTTATCAACAACATCCATCAATGCAGTATGTCTGCATTTGTATCGATAAATCGCATGCGTTTATCACCTTTTCATCAAAACGCTGCCTTTTGTAAAGTGAAACTGCGAGCCGCGGGTTTGAAATTAATTGTAGATTAATTTTAAAGCACGATTCAGGGCATCTCATTTCATTATTATAAACATAATTTATGAATTATACTTCAACAGGCGGTAAAGCTCTGATTAGACTACGTACAGTAGGAAATAGGCTCAACATCCCGGAGCCCAAACCTCATTTAAATAAAAAAATTTAATTAACAAATATTGTAAGTAAACAAAAGTAGCACAAGTTTAGAAAAAAATTTTTTTGACTCTAAATAGATGCCGAATAATTTTTTAAGGTGTGCCAGCTGTCACTATTCCTATATTGCTCTTTGTCAAAGTAAATCGTTCAGTGACAACCCCGTAAAATTCCATGTACTGTAAATAGGTTTTTTTGTATGTAAATATTTATTTGTATGAATAAACCGAGATGCCCACCCCCGTGAAAATGGTGAATTCAGGGAAAGGCTCCTCCGCGAGAGGTTTCGTCCGGACCACTGAGCTTCTACGGATTCTAAAATTGACATTGTTACTGTTTTTTAATACCTGCAGTGGAAGAGTCTGACAATTTATTTACCATAAGCTTTGTTGTATTGTTTTTAATTACTTTATACACAACCTATGATTTCACCTCTGCTATTTTACAAATGGAATATTTTACACTCTAAAAACTGCTGGGTTAAATGTTAAAGTGCTGGATTATTTTATCTATTTATAATTATTTAGTAGATTGCCTGTTAGAAATACCCCAAATGAAATTAATCGACTGTTTTAACCACTGCAGAAATAGTTGATCAGCGGTAGTTTTCACTACTACGATTATTCAAATTCAAATTCTAATTTTATTTATCACATACACAGTCATACACAGTATGATATGAAGTGAAATGCTTATACGACTGCTGTTGACCTACAATATTATAACAAAAAAAGAAATAAGAAATTTAAAAATAAAGAAACACTTATTTACATAATATAAAACAATAAGAATAAGAATAATAAAAATGAAAATAAAATAGCAGAATAAGATAAATATAAAGAAGTTAAAGAATATCTAATAAAAATAGAAAAATATATATAGTAAATGAAATATAATAGAAATGTAATGTAGTGCAGTCCAGTAATGTAATGTCCAGTTATTGGCAGGATAATGTGCATTAGAATAATGAGTGCTTTCCTGACTGCAGCAGAGAGAACAGTCCATTGTTGGGATGTCTGAGATCTTGCACTATCTTCCTGGCCTTGGTCTAGCACCGCTTGTTGTAAATCGTCTGAAGGTCAGGGAGCTTGGTACAGATGATGATAGAACCACCCTCTGTAGGGCTTGCCCGTCCTGCATGGTGCTATTCCCAAACCAGGTCGTGATGTTTCCAGTCAGGATGCTCTCTATGGTGCAGGAGTAGAAGTTCCTAAGCACCTTAGAGGGCAGTCTACAGTCTCAGGCGTCTGAGGTGGTAGAGATGCAGCCAGGCCTTTTTCACCATGGTGTTGATATGACAGGTCCTGCGTTATGTGAACATCAAGGTATCGGAAGCTGTCCGCGCTCTACACTGGGCTCTCGTTGATGGCGGGGGTCTGGTAGTTCCTCTCCTGCTTAGTACTAAAGTCAACTATCAACTCCTTTGTCTTGCTGACGTTCAGAAGGAGATTGTTCCTCTGGCACCAGTTCTCCAGATTTCCAATCTCCTCCAGGTAGGCCATCTAATCGTTGTCAGAGATTAATGATAATAACACTGAATGGAGAAAGCGCAGTCAAATAAGTAGGAGAGGAGAGTATTGCAGGAAAGAAGAAAATGAAGAACAAATACAGACAAGTTTGAGCTCAACACGTTTATGAGCTCTGTTGCTTGCTGTCAATGGGCGCCTAAGAGAGAGAACACATATTTGACTTCAGTAAACACACAATACTTCAGATTGAAACACGACGGCCCCCTACAGGTAATGAACGGCATTTTTACAGCTACCTGCGAGCTGCCGCGGAAGCGCGCGAGATCCCTTTTCAAGAAACGTGTGTTCTTAATGGCCAGATCTGTACTGCCAAGAGGCTCAGTGCCTAAAAGGCTCGATGAGCATAATTTTTCTCTAGAATCAATTTTGTCCTGTCCTACCAGACAGGTTCTAAAAACACCAAGACAGACGCTCTCTCACATCAGTTCTCCTTCCCCCATGACTCCATGCCATGCGACACTATCCTGCCTTCTCGCTGTCTAGTAGCGACCATGGAACTCAAGCAGCAGTTGAACCAGCAGCCTGGCCCTAGCAATGCTCCCATGAATCGCCTCTTGTTTCCCTTTGCCCAAGCTCACAGGTCTTGGAATAGGGGCAACATCTTCATTCAACAGCGTTTCTGGTGGCCCATGTTGGGGAGGGACGTTTCCAGCTTTGTGGCAGCCTGCGACATCTGCATCCGCTGTAAACTACAACCGGCCCCCGGCTGGCCTCCTCAGATACTTACCCATGCCTCACCGTCTCTGGTCTCATATCTCACTGGATTTTGTAATGGGCCTAACCCTGTCTGAACTAGGTGGACAGCTTTTCCAAGGGTTAGGGTTAGGGTTAGGGCTCACGGATCTCACAGCTTCAGGCTCAACGACTCGTGACCACACCTGCTGCTCTGCATCTGGATCCATCTCTCTGTCCCTTCGTCGCCCCTCTTACAGCTTTAATAAGAGAACAGTATACTCTCTGTATTTACATCTATTGTCAACCTTTGTGCCTGAACAAATTATTGCTAAAATGATCAAAATTACAAAAATTATTTTGTGCAACACATAAATGGACAAACAAAGCTGTATATACAAAACTTTTTAATTTATATTATATATTTACAACAATGTTTTATATTTTGCTTAACTCATATATAGGTTTATTTTATTTCTCACAATAGAGTCATACTTACAATCATGTAAGAGATATCATAATTCATATTTGTCACATATTTACAATCATAAAAAAATTTAATTCTAACATGTTGCTCACCATGAGGAACAAAGTAAAAATCAGTATCTTAATTCTCTATGAGACCTCACAGTTGTATCTCTCACAAATGTTCTTCATCAATTCCTATACTTCCCTCAGTGTGAAACAGATCAGAAAAATGTCCTGAACCTAAAAACAGAGAAAAATTTATTGGATTGTTGAAAGGATTGGTCATCAAACCTCTTAAAGGAGAATCGAGTTAAGTTACACATAATTAAAAACATTAAGGAGTGTGTATGGCTAAATAAAACTTAACTTATACTACAGTGGAAAATATAAAGGATGTTGCTAAATAGATATAGGAAGTAAATAGTTGGACTGTCTATGTTTTGCATCCACTGTTTATAGATCTACTGTTTACACACAAATGGAATGACTTACCTTGGAATTTGTTTATAGAATATTTTAATTTTGTATTTAAAAAAATGGACCAGTACTGGTAGTGGTCCTTTTTTATGAAATACAAAATTTAAATATTCTGTAAAAGAAAAAATACCAAAGGAAATGATTGTGTATATAGTGATTAAATAACAACACAGCCCATGTTATGATAAGGAAAATCTCCACCTGTTACATTCCAGCGACTAAAAAATAAAAAAAATGTAAATTTTTGAATCTAGAATCCAGATTATTTGAAATTTACACAAATTTAAGAGGTGGCCTGAAAGCTTCAGACTCCAGAGGGTTTTAAAAGTAATCCTCATCCCAGGAGCTGACTTGACTTATCTTAAAGGTCAATAGATCTGGTTCAGATTTTTCCTGTTTGTTGTATAAAGAACTCTGATGTGTAAATTACCATCTCTGTAGTATTTTTGGATACAACATATTGTTATGACTTTATGAATTAACCTCTATTTAGAATTAAAAATGACAATTGAGACGGTCTACCAAATTACCCAAAGAGCACAACAACCCTGCATCCAGGAGCTCATGAAACAACATATAAAGAACTGCAGGCCTCACTTGCCTCAGTTAAGGTCAGTGTTCATGCAAAAATGGCATCAAAAATGGCATCCATGGGAGTGTTTCAAGGCGAAAGCCACTGCTGACCAAAAAGAAAGCAAAGGCTCCTTTCCCATTTGCCAAAAACATCTTGATTATCTCCAAGACTTTTGAGCAAATAGACTGTGGACTGATGAGACAAGAAGGAAGGTGTGTGTCCTGTTACATCTGGCGTAAAACTAACACAGCATTTCATAAAAAGAAAAAAGCTTTTCAGCCTCATGACCTGGACATCTTGCCATAATCGATGAAACCATGAATTCTGCTCTCTACCAGAAAATCCTGAAGGAGAATGTCCGGCCATCAGTTCGTGACCTCAAGCTCAAGCACACTTGAGTTATGGAGTAGGAAAAATATCCGAAACACACCAGCCAGTCCACCTCTGAATGGCTCCAAATTTTTTTTTTGTCAAATCCCAAACTTAAATATGAGTAAGATGCTGAGGCATGACACCAAGCTTAAAACCCCTACAATGTGGCAGAATTGAAGTAATTATGCAAAGAAGAGTGGGCCAAAATTCCCCAACATCAACCTGAAAGACTTATTGCCAGTTATTGCAAATGCTTGATTGCAGTTGTTGCCACAATAACTTATTAGGTTTAGGGAGAAATTAGTTTTTCAAATAGGACCAGGTAGGTTTGGACAGCTTTTTACAATTAGTAAAAGAAACCATCATTTTAAAACTGGATTTTGTATCCAATGCAAATATTTCCCTTTTCTCTCAAGAGAGTCTGCTCACTCACAATTTTGCCTAAAACACAGCCACAACTAAATAATAGTACAGAATGGTTAAAAAATAAAACGAAACATCCCCAGAGAGCGACTTCTCCACACCATCCAAGAACAGTCTGTTGATGAACAATGATTTTTATAGCATGATGGAGCTCCTCTTTATAAGGCAAAAGTGATAACTAAGTGGCTCGGGAAACAAAACATCTAAATTTTGGGTACATGGCCAGGAAACTCCTCAGACCTTAATCCCACTGAGAACAGAATTTGTGGGTTCTTGTAGCCTCTTCAGAACTTGTAACTCCAAGCTTTAATTATGTAAGAATGGGCTGCGCCATCAGTCAGGGTATAGCCCAGAAGTTTACATGACACCATGCCAGGGCGAATTGCAAGGGTCTTAAAAAAGAAGGATCAACACTGCAAATATTGACTGTTTGTATAAACTTATTGTAATTCATGAAAAGCTTGTAGTTATAACATCTGACACAAAGATCTAAAAACACTGAAGCAGGAGATTTTGTGAAAAATTATATTCATGTCATTCTCAAAACTTTTGCATTATTGTGTTGGGGTAATACATTTAATGTTATCTCAATGTTACTTTTTATAAAATTAATTCCAATTCATTCTTATTTTTTTTACAAACGATGTTGCCGTGAAGTTGGAAGATGTACCAATGTCATTACAACTTTATCATCTACTGTTAAGGTTCCTTCTGGGTAATGGCAGTCATTGGAGCAAATAGGACCAACCCACTGGCTTATCAATCTAAACTTACAGTGGAACCTTGGATTACGAGAATAATTCGTTCCAGAAGCGGGCTCGTATTACAAAACACTTGTAAACCAAATCTAATTTTCCCATAAGAAATAATGAAAACTCAAATTACTCGTTCCACAGCCCCAAAAAATAAATACATAAAAATTATTGATACAATATATAAAGTAAAAATAAAACAAATTAACCTGCACTTTACCTTTAAAATAAAAATAAAAATAAATCTCGACAGATAAGTGTTTCCGTTTGTGTGCGCAGGCGCCTGTATTTGTGTGTGTCTGGAATTAGCCCCTTCCCTCGCCTCGTCTTACACAGTAAAACTCCTCCTCCCTCCCCCCACACCACTTTTTAAGTTTCACAACAAACACACACACAACAGAAACACTGTTTTAACGGGGGAAAAAGAAATCAATCTAATGACACTCACGTGAGCGCATACTAACGAAATCACTGCTGTAAAGTAGAAAAAAAGAAAAAAATTAACCAGCACCTTACCTTTGAAAAGAATCGCAACAGAGCTGAGTTTTCTGTGTCAAGAAAGTGTGTCTGCGTGTGTGAAGCCGAGAGAGTGTGTGTGTGTCATTGTGTGTGTCGGTGTCAAATTACTCGCGCGCACAGGCGAGAGCGTGTGTGTGTCGGTGTCAAATTACGCGCGTGCACACATATGAGACATTGACTATACCAGTAAGAGACGAGCACTAAGACCCAGGGGAGCAGGGGAGAGACTTACCCACAATTCCACAAAGCAAGAGAGAGAAAAATCATTGGCTCACTTGGTGATCACTTGTCGTTCGGTGTCAAAATAAGAGTCGCATACGTGATACATGATACTTGGCACTTGTAAATAATATTTACTAAATTAATAAACTAATACTTGCTCGGTTTCCAATTAAAAATTTATTAAAAATCTTTGTTCGGTTTGCGGATCACTCATAAACCACGTTACTCGCAATCCAAGGTTCCACTGTACTTACATAAAAGAACCAAAAAATAAAAAATAATAAAAACTGGTCATTGAGTGAAATCCAGTTAGAAATTTTGGGTTAGACGCATCAATTTGTTTGGAACTAAACTAATTTCAGATGGTTAATGCACATCATTTTGTGTGAAGCACTGATATAAATTCAATGATTCAAACTGATTTTCTTATTTCTACTTTCTGTGACAGATGGTGGTGAGGGCTGTGAGGGCATATCCAGCTGTGAGGGCATATCCACTATCTTCTTCAGAAAGAAAAAAAACACACACACACACACACACACACACACACACACACACACACACACACACATATGTGAGACTGTGTGTGAAATGATGTACTGAACTCACTGTAGTGTCTCCAGTTTACATTGTGAATCCTTAAGTAAATCAGAAATCAACTTTGCTCGTGATTCTCCTATGTTATTGTAGTTTAGGTTCAGCTCTCTCAGGTGTGGTGAGGGGTTTGACCTCAGAGATGAAACCAGAGCAGCACAACCTTCACTCGTAAGACTGCAGCGTACCAGCCTGTAGAGTGAAGTAAAACTTATTTAAATCATAGATCAACAGAGAGAGAGAGAGAGAGAGAGAGAGAGAATGTTCAAGTGATGATCTGACCTGAGTATCTCCAGTGTACAGTGTGGATTATCCAGTCCTGCACAGAGCAGCTTCACTCCTGAATCCTGCAGGTTATTGTAACTCAGGTCCAGTTCTCTCAGACTGGAGGATTTTAAGCTGAGAACTGAGGACAGAAATCTACAGCTTTCCTCTTTAAGATTACACTCACACAGGCTGAGGAAGAATACATAACAGATCAGGAAAGTGACACCTAATACACAAAAACATCTTGGGTTATTTTGCTGTAACCCTGTTCGCTGAAAAAGCAGGAACGAGATGCTGCGTGAAAACGCTATGGGAACATCTCTTTGTTCTCCGGTTGTGAAGCATGTGTATTAGGGTGGTCCTTAACAGGGGGTAAAAATTAAAAGTGAAATTTTTATTGCTCTCACCCAATAATTATTTTCCAATGTATAAAATAATGGCATATGCCAATTTTCATGCCAATATTCTCATATTTACTGGTAGCTCAAGCAACCTGACAAAAAAATATATCCACTATGAAAATTCCTTATACCTAGTATTGGCAAAACAAGAGTTATTGTTGAAATAATCACCGGTACTTCAGTTTATTAGTATATAATTTTGAATACAGTTCAGAAAAATTAAAAGTTTGCTGATATAAACTAGATATCCGATTTGCAGTGGATACGGAAAAAAGTAGCAACACAAACATGATTCTACAACTGACAGTATCATATACGTCTGAAAATTTCTATAATTTGTCAACACTTATCATTCATTTACTTTTTCTTTTCTGTATTCATCATTGTTTGTTTGGATGCGTCAGGGAAATTCAGATCATCCCCCAAATTCTTTGCTGTTTCACTAACCACCATCATGGCTTTTCGGTCAAAGATTCCAGTTCGGTCCAGTGTAATGGCCAAGCTTGAACTTATAACTTGCTTTCGGCCTCTCTTCGGTCTCTCTTCGGACGTGTTGCAAGATGGAGACGTTACTTCACAGTTTTCAGTGTCGTCTTCTAGAGCAGAATCACAGCTGTCTTCTAGTTCTACTTTTTTTGTGAATAGACTCAATAGCTTCCTCAGATTTCCGCTTTCTGAGTTCTTCTTTAACCTTTTTCTCCAGGAGCTGGTTTACTTTTTTCTCTAGTGACCTATCCACAAAGGCCATGGAACCCCGGCGACCAGGTTCCCTTTGAGCGATAAGGAAGTCTCTATCCTCTCCTATTTTGATAAGACTCAGGGCATCAGCATGTGCAACATCAAAGAGGTCATTGAAGGTTGATGTGAAGGCATCCTCATTTTTCTGTTGCCTCTCTGATTTTCGATTAGCATTCTTTTTTAGCGAACGCCACTCATTGAAGAGCGCTTCCATCTTTTTTATGATGTCCTGCTTGTGAAGAAGTGGAATTCGAGCACGGCTCCAGAAATCTTCTATTTTAGTTGACGTTGCTAAACTCTAATTGTTTGTTTTAGTTCCAAATGACAGTGGAGGAAGTAACTCAATACTTGTCTGTTGGATGGAAGTTTGGCACCAGTTATGTCATCATCTGGGGACAACAAATATGTTGAGTGGCGTGTAGATTTTGAAGCCATAATGCTCTGTGCTAAACGCTGGTGTTACCGGTAACTGCTGACAGTTCAATGGTTTATTTCAAAAAGATATTTCTTTATAGAGATTTTGCTGCCCAGATTAGACACAACACAGCACTGACAATGATAACCATGGCAACCAGCCACAAGCCAGTCAAAACAGGACTGTATCAGACATTGAGGAGTTATTCAGATGACATCATAATCCTGTGCCTACCAGCTTTGTATTGTTTAATCCATGTTTTGAGTAGAACATTTAGTTGTGTTGTAGGATATTCAGATGACCATGTTTTGAGTAGAATTTGCCATTTGTTTTTAAATTCTCAAAATTTTAAGGAGCTTGAGCTACCATTAATTTCATTGCTAATGACAAAATATTTCACATGATGCGTTTTTTCCCTAAATGGAATGTTTTGAGAGGGTCAGAGATAAACATTTCAAAAGTAAAAAAATAAGGACCACCCTAATGTGTATATCAAACACGACAAATATTTTTGGTCATAACCTTGGTCAGATGACGTCATCTGATAAGGCGCACCTGCAGGTTATAAATAGGAGTGAACCGGAAACATCCTCAGATCAATTTTTTTCTGAAAGGACGTCCAGCCACGCCAGCAGTGCAGCATTGGAGCACAGCATCTCGTTCCCGCTTTTTCAGGGAACAGGGTTACAGCAAAGTAACCCAACACGTTCCCTGTCAAAAGCTACACTCGATGCTGCATGAAAACGCTATGGGAACGAGAATACCAACGCCGCAGCACTGTCTGGACCCCCAGGTTGTGTAGCGTGTGTGCACAATAAAATGAAAAGCTGCTCTGACTTACGCCACTGGCTAGTGCAGAGGACGTAAAGGGAGAGGGCTTCGAGAATGACTGGGTGCATGGTCAAGAATGGAACTTTCGGAAGATAGTTTGGGTGAGGATGCAGAATAGCTTTGACTAGGCTAATTCTAGGCAGGATGGGGAGACCGACAAAGCGTGCAGATCTCCAATTCTCTTCAAAGAAGTAATGGCCATAAGAAAACCATCTTAGGAGTCAGAAGCCTGACAGGCGCTGACTCTAATGGTTCAAAAGGAGTATCAATCAGACCTCCGAGCAAAATAGTTAAGTCCCGTGAAGGGACCGTCGCTCTAGTGGGCAACCTCAACCGTTTAGCTCCACGAATAAAATGGGCAACTAAAAGGGTGCTTTCCCACAGAAACCTCTTCGGTCAGAACATGACAAGCCGAAATAGCGGCTACATACCTTCTGCGAGTACTAGGGCATCCAGTAGGTAAAATAAATCTGGAACTAAACAAAAATTCTGATGATGGAGTTTCTGATGTTCAATCTGTAACCAGACGAATGCAAAAGCCTACAGCTGTGCATGCCATTCAGAATACTGCAGACCACAGCTTGTTCCAAATAATGAAAAGGCAAAATGACATCACAGAAATGATGGTGAAACAACAAAATTTATCTCAGCTTCCGCAAAGAGATGTTCCAGTTTTCAAGGGTGATCCCATTAACTTAAAATCGTTCCTACGAGCCTTGCTATTGACAATAAAACTGAGAATGTTAAAGACAAGCTGTTCTATTTGTAGTAATATACCAGCGGTGAACCACAAGACCTGGTTAAATGTTGTGGACATATTAGTGCGAAACGTGGATACAAAGAGGCTAGAAGACTACTGCAACATCATTATGGTGATGAACTTAAAATTGCTTCAGCGTACATTGAAAAGGCATTGAATTGGCCTCAGATTAAGTCAGAAGATGGGAAGATGCTGAACGCATATGCTCTTTTCTTGACTGGATGCCTTAACACTATGCAGGATGTGGATTACATGGCTGAAATGGACAACCCTACTAATATGAGAGTTGTCATCTCCAAACTCCCATACAAGATGAGAGAGCATTGGAGAAATGTTGCATATGACATTCATGAAAGTTCTGGCAGAAGAGCAAGGTTTTCAGACATGGTGGATTATATTGATCAAGAGTCAACCGGTATAAACGCTGGGAGGAAAAGCCAGACTCCTGACTTGAAGTACAAAAAGAGTATTTCCAAAGGTAGTAGTTTTGTCACGAGTGTCTGTACCGAACAAATGAAACAAGTCGAGACAAAGAAAGAAACAAAACCTCAATGTGACAAGATAGTGTCTGAAGCATGTACATTCCGTCAAGGGAACCATGCTTTGAATTCATGTTTCAAGTTGAAAGAGCAAGAACACAAGGACAAAATCGAGTTTTTGATATCAAAGGGACTATGCTATGGATGCCTCACGCAGGGACATTTAAGCAAAAACTGCAAGAAAAGACTTACTTGTCAAGAATGTTTTAAAATGCATCCAAGTATTTTGCACATTCCTAATAAGAACAGATCCAGTAGTAGTGATGAGAATGAGACCAGAGCAAGCTTATCTTCGGTAGACCATGAAATGTGTGGATACACTGGGACCGGAAACAGTGAATGTATCCTAGCCATAGTCCCAGTGAAGTTTAAGTTAAAGAAATGTGACAAAGTAGTAAAGACATATACCTTCATTGACCCAGGAAGTTTTTGTGGTGGCCTGAAGGAGATCTTAGTAAGCCTACTGCAGAATACAGGATGACTGTGCATCTGTTCGGAGCAACTTCTTCTCCCAGTTGTTCATGCTTGGCATTACGAAAGACTGCAATAGATGCAAAAACAGAGACAACAGCAGAAGCAGTCGATATTGTTCTGCAAAACTTTTACATGGAAGATTGCTTGAAATCGGTAGCTTCTGCTGAAGCAGCAATTGAACTAACAAGAAGTCTGATATGTGTGCTCTAAGGGTGGTGACAAAGTGGGTGAGCAATAGCAGAGCGGTCCTGATATCCTTGCCAGAGAAGGAAAGAACCACACAAGTCAAAGATTTCAACAAAAGCAATCTACCAGTCGAAAGAGCTCTTGGTATACGGTGGTGTACAGAGACAGATACATTTAGATTTACCATAAATGTACAAGAAAGACGTATTACTAAAAGAGGAATACTTTCAGTGGCAGAAGCCAAAAAGATATTTAATGCCTGGAGACATTGTTCTCATTGTAGATAATAAGGCTCCAAGGAATTCTTGGATTATGAGAAGAATTCTCAAGACTGGTAGATGCTTCTGGCATTGTTCGACGTGCTTGTTTTCAGACCAAAACCGTTCAGTTGGAAAGACCAATAACAAAACTCTGCTTATTGCAAGAAACAGAAGAAACCTAAGACTTTACATAAAGACTGTAATTCATGGAAACTGTGGTCTTTCAAATGATGGTTTGAGGGATAGACAGTAATTATTAAGGCTTCATTTGAGTTTGAAGAATGGTAATTGTTATGCTCCAAGCATAGACAATTAGGGGCCGGAGTGTTAGAGCAATAAAGTACATTTTTAATAAATCTCCATAGTATTTAACTTCATTATTACGTAGATGTAAATGTAACCTTTTGCATATTTGTGACTATTGGGTTACCTAAAGGTCATAGGTCAATTTAATATGTTTACGGTAGCAACCGTTTAGTGTTTGGTTTATTAGAAGAAGGAAGGACTCGGTGTTAGTCTTTTGAACGTTCTTTGAAACCATGTTTAATTTGAAGCTTGAAAAGGTGTAAATAGTTCTCAAGTTTAATTTGTTGAGTGTCTTGTATTTAGACAAACAAAGATTAAACTGATACACTACAAGTTTTGTGGTTTTACGCGTCAAATCCTTGTGCCAGCCCTTATAGAAATGGCGAAGAACAGGAAGATCGCCATTACAAGGTGTTTTTAATTATGGTTGGAAAAAAACTCTGTGGGGCTGCGGCGCTCCAGGAACTGAGTTTGAGACCCCTGATTTAAGCAATCTTTAATGGTGCCAGTAGGATAAAAATGCTAGAAACATATATTCACTATGTTTTATATTTGTGTGTTATGTTTGTTTATTCTACATAACTTTAAAGGTATCATTAGCATTTACAAACCCTGTTTATTAAACAAAGCTATAAATGAGTGTGTAAGATAGGGGATGTGTGGTATCGATTGAAAGCTTATTTTATTTAAACAACAGTGGTGTACACGGAAAATTGTTTGCATGAACAAGAGCTCATGTAACATTACTTTATAAAAGGTAATTAAAAGTGTAATCGGAACAGAAGTTGTTCCAGAGAGCGCCATCGGTAACCAGACAACCAAGCCTCACCGAAGGGCTTTCCCGAAAGACGTCATTTCAACCACAGCACCAACCAATCAGCAACGCCGTGATTCCCTTCACCGGAGGCAAACCATGAGAACAAAACGTAACGCAAGTATACAAACAAAGCTGCATACCGTAAGATTAAACCAAAGACTCTGCTCTTGTGTCTTGCTTCCATCTAGTTAACAGTACTAGATGAACTTCCTTAACTTTCACCCTGCAAACTGTTGGTATGTTTATGTGTGTGTGTGTGTGCGTGTCCGTGTGTGTGTGTGCGTGTGTTCAAGTAGCATAGCTTCATGTATCGTAGATTAGTTCAAATAAATTCTTGTTTCTTTATAAAGAACCGTTGTCTTGGTCATGTATTTTAAAGTTTAAACATTTGCCCAGATCTTATGATACCTTGCTCATAATTAGGTAAATACCAGATTTTGTATTATCGTCGTCGGCCGCGAGATAAACAGAATTGGTAAGATACACTAAATCATACTAAACGCTGGTCGAGTAGTTGATAAAGTGTATGCTATAAATTTTAATTAAGTTTAACAAAGTTAACTCGAATCCTTAAAGATTCGATTCACCTCTGAACCAGAGCTGAAAACCCTACATAAATGGTGGATAATGCGTTGAGCATTGTCTCCCCATTTAAAATACTACAACATTTTGATGTTTAGCCCACGAAGATGTATAATTGGATGCAACCCCCCATCTCTCTTGGAAACCATGAAATAATGACCTTATTAGCCTGGGTCTCTGTCTGGCAGGGGAACATGTACTATTGCCCCTATTTCCAGCAAAGTCTGTAATTGGCGAGTCAGCAGATGCGCTCGTTCCGGTTTCATGGAAGTGGAGACCACGCCATTGAAACGTGGAGGAAGATGTGCAAAATGAATCCAATAGCCTTTCTCTACAATGCTTTGTACCTACGGAGACATACCTGGCAGTAGGTTTCCTGCTGCCAGCCTCTCTGAAAGGGGCACAAGTATTGACACTGAGACTAGAGAAGGGGGGTGTTAGGTGTTCGGCATCCTGAAACATGGCAGGAAAGAACTGAACACCTAACATCTCGCTGGGGACCGGTGCTCCCCGAAAAACCAGTGGTGGCGGAGATTGGACAATGGCCTCCAGAGGGTGCCAGGGAGGAGTCTTTATCCCTTATTGGAATTTTTACAGATCTCTCAGCAGGTCAGATGATATGGCTGCAAAACCGCCATGGTGTGCAGAGCAGCACTAGCCTGACCCGCTGCCTGAAAAGCTTTCCCCACCAACGAAGATGTTAGTCTACACGGCTTGGTGGGGAGTGTGTGCTTTTTCAGGGAAGATGAGCTCCCTGGAGAGAGGTAGCCCGCAAGCGTCTCTTCAATCATCATCATATAACCCTGTGCTTTCGCATCAACGACATTCAAATGAATTGATGTTAATAGCAAAAACGGGATGAATAGGGCTTATTCCATGAGAGAGTTAACTCATCATGGATGTCGCCAAAGAAGGGGAGGGACCATCATTGAGGCCCTTCCCCCGGCCACAAATTTGTGGAGATCGCCCTCCAAAAGAGATCTATCACATGGAGGCACGCATCTCTTAACAAACTCTGCCATATTGGTGAGTTAACACTTTTCTTTTCCATTTGTAATTTTGCTGCACACACACACGCAAACACAAAGCAGTCCTGAAGACAAAAAGACCTGAGGATGTTTCCGGTTCACTCCTATTTATACCCTGCATGTGCGCCTTATCAGATGACGTCACCTGACCGAGGTTATAAGCCAAAAATAATTGCCGTGTTTGATACACACATGCTTCATAACTGGAGAACAAAGAGATGTTCCCATAGCGTTTTCACGCAGCATCGAGTGGATTTTGAAAGGGAACAACTTTTTTTTGTCACACTCCTAAATCATGTGTAAAGAGTCACTCACAAACAATAATTATGGGATCTGGTTGCCAGCTTGACAACTGATTACATATGACCAATTAATGGGTAAGGTATTTAAATGCCCAACATTAGCAGCTTAGTGGTACTGGGACTTTAATTGGAGGTCAGCAGTGAGCTTAACCACTGAGCTACCCCTACCCCTACGCAGAGTTGGGTTTGTGTTTAGGGTCTATAACACATTTGTTTGCACATCAAAATGCAAATAATTGTGTTATATATTCAGAATACAAAAATAAATATTCAGGATTCAGCTTGTAGCACATTTGTAAAGCTATATTCAAAGTTAAATACTGAATACATTTTTGCTATTTCAGCTAAAAATCATGTATATGATGGCATACTTTTTTCTTGAGGTATCAACCTTTGGTGGTAGCTCATGGGCTTAATGTCCTCTATGGGTTCATGCACTTTTACTTCCTTTATGTACATGACAATATTGAACTGTTAGCACAAGTATGATGTGACTGGTGAATGATTGTGATATACAGTGCATCCAGAAAGTACACAGCACTTCACTTTTTCCAAATTTTGTTGTTACAGACTTATTCCAAAATGGATTAAATTCATTATTTTCCTCTGAATTATATAAACAATACCCCATAATGAAAACATGAAAGAAGTTTGTTTGAAATCTTTGCAAATTTATTAACAAATCAAACTGAGCAATCAGTGGAGAAGGGCCTTAGTCAGGGAGGTGTCCAAGAACCAGATAGTCTAAAAGAGCTTCTCCAGCATTTCTCTGTGGAGAGAGGAGAACTTTTCAGAAGAACAACCATCTCTGCAGCACTACACCAATTAGGCCTGTATGGTAGAGTGGCCAGACAGAAGCTACCATTAACTATAAGGCACATGATAAGTGCCTGGAGTTTGTCAAAAGGCACCTGAAGGAGTCTCGGACTATAAGATTATTTTTTTGAAGCACCATTGGCACTAATTACAGCCTTAAATTCTTTTGAGTATGATGTTACAAGATGGTTGTTGTTCTGGAAGATTATCCTCTCTCCACAGAGACACACTGGAGTTCTTTTAGTGACCATTGGATTCATGGTCACCTCCCTGACTAAGGCCCATCTCACCGATCACTCAGTTTGGCCAGACGACCTGGTCTAGGGAAAGTGGTTCCAAACTTCTTCCATTTACGGATGATGGAGATCACTGCGCTCATCTGCAACTTCAATCCTGCAGAAATGTTTTCTGCACCCTTCTCCAGATCTGTGTCTTGATGCAATCATGTCTCAGAGGCTTGGTATGTGCAACAAACTGACTTCATGGCTTGGTTTGTTCTCTGACATGCACTGTTAACTGTGGGACCTTACACACACAGATGTGTGCCTTTCGGAATCATGTCCAAACAACTGAATTTACCACAGGTGAACTCCAATCAAGTTGTAGAAACATCTCAAGGATGATCAGTTGAAACAGGAAGCACCTGAGCTCAATTTTGAATGTCTTGGCAAATGGTGTGAATACTTATATTGATTTTATTCGTTTTTCATTTTCAAAGATTTCAAACAATCTCCTTTCACATTGTCCTTATGGGGTATTGCTTGTAGAGTTTTGAGGAAAATAATTAATTTAATACATTTTGCATTAAGGCTGTAACATAAAATGTGGAAAAGTGAACTTTCTGGATGCATTGTACTTTTTCCACTAGCACTATGAGGTTTTAAATAAAGCCATGAAAGATATTAATTTTTGTGTTATTACTTTATGCACATTCTGTTTGTCAATACCCTTGACTTATATAAGGATCAGATCACATTTTGTGACAAATTAATGCAGAAAACCAAGAAATTCCGAAAGGTTCATATACTGTTTCTTGCTACTGTATAGTCATTTTTATAGACATATATGGGATGTATTAGACCTGTGCATGTGTGTGTGTGGGAGAGAGATAGATAGATTGTTATATGTACATTATATTCAAATGGGCAAAAGTGATCTGACCTCAGTGTCTCCAGTGTACAGTGTGGATTCTCCAGTCCAGCAGAGAGCAGCTTCACTCCTGAATCCTGCAGTTTGTTGAAACTCAGGTCAAGTCCTCTCAGAGTGGAAGGATTTGAGCTGAGCACAGAGGACAGAACTCTACAGCTTTCCTCTGTAAGATTACACACACACAGTCTGAAAGAAAAAAGATGATATAGCTAAATAGTGACACCTGAGGGATTTATTTATAATAGTCTTTAATATTTGTTATGAATATGGCACTGTTATTAAGAATGGATTTATGTCAGCATGATCTGAAGTGTTCTTGTTTACTTGTTCTCACATGATGTTTTTAACCTTAATTGATTTTTTTTTCTTTCTTGGTCTTGGGTTGATGTTTATGTTAACATTTGATTTTAATTATTTTTTTTTTTTTTTTTTTTTTTTTTTT
>JAAGKR010005433.1:0-51104 GCA_011419295.1 Clarias macrocephalus | reverse complement strand
ATGTCTGTATTTTGTTTTGCGAAATTTACCCCCACAGTTTAATTCGTCAGTACTTAACATTCATTTAGTGTCTCTGTTTCATTCTTTAGATATTAAGAAATACGGCTTTGATTTGATTCTTGAGCCCTTGCTTTTGGACCTTAAAACTCTTGAGAGTGAAGGAGTGCATTTGCCTACATCATCTGAAATAACATATGAAACAATATGTCAAATTACAGGTGATAACTTGGGACTTCACTCCATTCTTGGCTTTACAGAGTCCTTCAGTAGCCACTATTTTTGTCGATTGTGTTTGATAAGTAAATGGGATGCTCAAGATGTATTTTGCGAGGATGATCACAGGGTCATAATGCGTGATGAACAAAGTTTCCAAATGCATTGTGAAACTCTGCAATCAGACCCTCAGCTCAACAATGTTTATGGGATCAAAAGAAATTCAGCACTAAACACTTTACATTATTTTCATGTGTGCAATAATTTTTCCTTTGACATCATGCATGATATCCTTGAAGGAGTGGCTCAGTATGAGCTCAAGTTGCTGTTTGTCTATTTGACTGACCATTTTCTCTCAAAGCAAGAGCTTCTTTCACGCATCAATTCATATGACTATGGTTACATGGAACGTAAAAATCGCCCAACAAATGTGAATTTGGACCACACTGGAAACAGTTTGGGCTTGAATTCAATTCAAACTCTATGCCTTGTAAGGAACACCCCCTTACTGTTTGGGGATGTTGTTCCACTTTCAAATCAAAACTGGTACTTGCTGCTTCTTTTGTTACAAATAATGAACATAATTTTTTCACCAAGCATTACTTATGGAGTGACTGTAGTACTTAAGCACTTAATTCATGAACACCACCAACTTTTTAAACTCTTGTACCCAGACCGAAATTTAATACCCAAACATCATTTCATGATACATTACCCATCATGCATTAGAAAAATTGGTCCCCTTTTGCACACTTGGAGTATGAGGTTTGAAGCAAAGCATAAGCTTTTCAAAAACACACTCAAACTTTAAAAACATCACCAAGTCTTTAGCCAAAAAACACCAGATGGCTATTGGGTATCATTGGGACTCATTGACATTCCAACGTAAAGAATATGGTCCAATGTCTTTGTACCGTTTTGAAGAGTCTGGTGTTGTTGATGAATTGGTTAAGTCTTTTTCAATTCTACAGAATGAAAATGTCTGTTGCACTAATTGGGTAAAAATTGATGGTGCAGAATATCGAATCGGTCTTATTGTTTGTAATGAGATTCAGCACGAGCTTCCAGTTTTTTCCAGAATCACACAAATTGTTGATGCATGATAGTATCTATTTTCTGGTGAATACTCTGGTAACACTTTCTTTCAATGAGCATTACCATGCCTTTACTCTATGTGATGGAGAAGAGAAAGAAGCTGTCATTGAGTTGCAGAGTTTACGTTTTTATAGACCGTTTGATCTTCAGTGTTCATATGGACCAGATGACAGCATGTATGTGGTGCTTCTCCACTGTTTGATTTAGACTTTTATACTGGATTTGTCTGTGTGTAATTACAGGCAGTTATTTTTAGGTTATTTTTTAAGTTGTATTTAGTCAAATGCATTGTTCTGTGGCATAATGATGCTGATGTGGCGAGGCTTGTTTTAAAAGGCCAGATTTATTTATTTTTTGCTCAATAAAAAAAAAAAAAGTAAAATGCGTCTAGATTTGATTTATTAACATTTGAAACCCTTAAGATAAGACAAATTTAACTGATTTTTTTTTTTTTGGTCTGGAAATGCTACTAAAATGTCACCTTATTAGACTTAAAATTTTCATTTTAGTTTGCATTCATCGATGTGATCCCATAATCATATGATGAACCCATAATCAGTGTTAAATCTGCACCTGTCAGGGTTTTTTATTCACTCTTTGTAGATATGAATTAAACTTGTATGGTGTTAAAACACTAGAGTTAAGTATTTACTCTCCTGACTAAACGTTTCACCTTTAGTAAGAGTTAAAACACTATTGAGAGTTTCTCCTTTAACACTAACCGAGTAGATTGAACACTGAGAAAGTGTAAATTCCTTACACTGCAATAGGAGTTAAATTAACACTAGCTAGAGAGAATTATATAAACACTGCAAAAGTGTTAAAATTAACACTTACAGAGTTAATTTAACACTGGTGATTTTACTGTGTACAAGTTTTCTCCTACTGTATGTCATGTAGAATTAAACTCATCATTACTATACAACAGTACAACTGTTGTATTTAAAAATTTACATTTTACTACTGCTGGAATGAATGTAGAACGAAAAAATGTAGAACTCACAAAATGCACATATTATATATCATGTCCTTGATATAATGTTTGATCGAGAGGGTTTCATAACGTGTCACTATTTTAGACTCAGGGTCACACATGATCTTATAAATCTGTTCTATTTCTTGCCTATACGATCCTTTAAAAAAAAATTGCTCAGCCATGTGCATATAGTTAATTAAAATGAAATAAAATTGAGTTAATTATATTGCCTAGGTTGGGAGGTTAAAATTCACTCAATATTGCACAACACTGACTCCTATATATTTATTAAAACATAATATTGCAAAGAATGGCTACAATGCTTTGGGGTTTAATGGCTAGGGTTCTCTGACAAACAATGCCATCTACACTAAAGAGTGTTTAGTACTTTTTTTAGATACTTCATCTTACTCTTCACATATGGGTAGATGGAGAGGGGGGTTAGGAGGTTGGATCTCTGAAATGTGAAATTAATAGAAAATAAAATAAATCTAAATATTATGCTAAAGGTCATTTATATTTGTTGTTGGGAAACAGCAATGTTATTTGAAAATTTTTTTGAAATTTCTGCTTTAGAATTGCAAAAATACCCAAGGAAGTTTCTCTTTTAATCAACTATGTGTTCAATGAAGATATGTAGGCTGGTAACGACTAAACTCCATTACAAAATTGCTTTGTAATAGATAAATAATTTATTTTTAAATATAGCTTTATTAAAAAAATTAAATAAAATCCACCCACCAGTAATATGGCTAACCTTACAAATGTTTACACCTTAACCAATTTATTAAAATTAAACTGGCAAATGGCAAACTTTGTATAATGGCAAAATTCTTTTTTTTTTTTTTTATCAAGAAGTGAAGCAATAAGATGAGTATTCATTGATTTCTGTCTACAAATATAATTTAAGGCCAAACATATTTGATTTTACATTTATGACTGAATGTTCAACATTTTCTCATGGCCAACCCAATTAAGCCTACAGTACATGTAGATCCTAATGAAGACATAATTTCCTACAATTTCACTCACACACGCTTTAAGCCTGCAAATGTTTAAACATTAAATGTGCAGGCCATTGGCAGGCCTCGGTGTCAAGTCAGCAAAAAACACTTTACCAATAATCATTCATCCAGACCTTTAGGTGGCAGTAGTGCACCACCTACTTTGCCTGTCGCAGATCAAATGCGACAGATCAAAAGCTGCCGTGAAGGTAGATTTTTCCTTTTGGCACTAAATGAATTTTTATGTGCGCAAGTATTATTGACAAGGAGTCAGAATCTAAGTTAAAACCACAGAGTCTGTGGTCAAAAAACATGTATTATATTTTAGCTGAAAATTACACAGCTAACATTTGTTAATAAATTGCAAAAGGAATTCAAATGCTCCATGTGGTTTAGCATGTGCATTAGCAGGTTTATGTAACTAACACTAGTTAGCAAAGGTGTTGTTAGAAAAAAACATTATCCTAGAAATATAATACAAAATGCAGTAATGCTAGAAAGTTTTAATGGAACAATTTCTGTTGCATCACAGACAGCTAATATGTTCTTTCAAACTGGCAAAGACAAATTCA
Source organism: Clarias macrocephalus (assembly GCA_011419295.1). NCBI lineage: Eukaryota > Metazoa > Chordata > Actinopteri > Siluriformes > Clariidae > Clarias > Clarias macrocephalus. The sequence continues at coordinate 47,244 of JAAGKR010005433.1, read as the reverse complement.
AAGTAAAAGCATGGCTCAGCAGAACTGTGTAACGGGTACTGTTTGCCGGATGAAGGAATGGCATTATAGCAGAGGTGAAGGTGATCAAAAGGGTTTTAATGAGAACAAGACAGGGAACAAACGGAACAGAACATGAACTTAAACCAGGTTAAACTAAACATGACAGACTAACCAGACTAGACATTACCTAGACAGAGACACACGGGCTAGGAGACAGACAAAGGTCAGGAGAACATGGAGCTAGGGAGAACAGGGAGCTAGGGAGAACACAGAGTCAAACAACATACCACAACAAACAGGAACCCAGGACGAACAGATGCAAGACAAGACTAAACTGAACTCAGGAACATTTATAACAAAAACACTAATTAGCAACCTCAGTTCAGGTGAGCGCCACATCACCTGACCGAGGTGCATTCTGGGACATGGAGTCTTACACAAAACTACAAATGAACACAAAACACAAAATGGAGTCTGTGGGCGATTTGGCGCCCTCTAGGGGTGATCCCTGACATTACCCCCCCAAAAGGCGCACCACCGGGGCGCCAAAGGAGGACCTGGACACCCTCCCCAAGGTCCCAGAACCGTCCTCCCCACAGTGAGGCTGCAAGGCCTTTTCCCTTGGAATGCTAAGGAGATTAATCCAAGGCTGATGCCGAGGTTGGACGGCGGAGCGGGCACGGAGTCCTCGAAGAAGGGCGGCGGGGCGGGCACGGCGTAATGCCTTGTATTGTTTTTAATCACTCTATACACAACCCGTGATTTTTAATGCTATCTTAAAAATGGAAAATACAAATGGAATTTTTTTTTTCATTTTTTAAAATAAAATATAACATTTAAATATCTTATAAAAAATACCAAAGAAAATTATTGTGTATAGAGTGATTAAAAACAATACAATTTATATTATGATGAGGAAAATCTCAGTTTCTTCCAATTCCAGGGATTAAAAACGGTAACAAAGTCAATTTTAGAATTTAGAATCCAGAAGATGAAATTTATACAAATTTAAAAAGAGGCCTGAAGCACTGCAGGTCTTCAGAAGAGCCACAGATTTAAGAGAGTCTTAAAGTGGGGAGGGGTGCATTTCAGTTTCTCTGAATGTACACTATAGGTGAGAACAGCTGATACACACTTGGGGAGGGGTAAATTATTTGCCTTTGAATGTTGTCTGACATTGTGAAGCACACACAGTAACACTAAAACAACAACCCAGGATAAAAAAGAATAAGAGGCCCTGATTATACTGCATAAATATTATTTAGTACAACAAAATTTCCCCACACTCTGGAAAGCTTAAAAAAATGAGCGCTGATTAGACTATGTAGGAAATTAAAGAGGAGGAAGTAAACAACACTAGCCCACGTTTAGAAAATAATTTTTTAATTATAATTCTGCATCTATTTTTAGGCGTGCCAGCTACCACCTTTTAGTTTTCAGTAGAAATCTTATAATGCCCATATGACATCAAACATTCCTCTTCTTAATATTTTAACTTTTTATTAAAAATTTTCAAACCATGAAACTATTTATTTTACTGTTTTAGCTATTACTGTTTCATTTACTTCAAAATAACATTAAAAACAAGAACAATATAACTTTATAATAAAAAATATTATTGAATACTCATTATTACAATAAAAATATTATTGATGAAATGTGGGCTCTAAAAACTGTTGTCCTCAAAAATTTAATAGATGAGGACTCGTGTATGCTGCATAGGTGGAAAGACACTGCTTTGTGTACAGTAGTTCAAAGACAAGAAAACCTTTAAACAATCAACAGCTTCTACCAAAGAGTCTGGAACACAGAGTACAGGATGCGTCACACAGCCGCGATATATTATACTTATAAGTGTATTATACAAAAAAATACCAGTTAGAAATACCCAAAATGAAATACCTCTGCTGTTTTAACCATTACAGAGACATCACAGCCAGCGGCAGTTTTCAGAAACTATGCACAAGATAAGGCTGCGTCGGACCGGTCTTATGCATAGAATGCCTGTGAATTTCCTGAAGCTCAAAAAAAAATAATTCAATGCAGTAGGCTGTTATGATCATCATAATTTTTCTTACTAAATAATGGGAAAAAAATTACAAATAAAATTTTTTATATCCCAGTAGCACGCATGTTGCGCTGTACCACAGCCGCAAAACCTTATGAAATGCAAGTGAAACACACAAATTTACAATCGCAGTACTAAAATTACAATATAAATTTAGAATTTAAATAAAATATTGGGGTTTCTTATTTGCATTGCATTTAAACAAAATAAATGTATACCTTTATATCTAGCATTTCAGAAACCTTTAATGTGCAAAAACGATACAATAAAACTATATAAACTACTGTATATAGCCTTTATAAGACTCTACTTGTATTTAATGTAGTTGTATAGTTTTTGGTTGAAAAACTATACAACTTGAGTATGTCTGAAAATGAACCAAAACTACGTGTATACTTGCCTCACGGACATGAAAAATATATACTTATAGAAAGCGAAATGTCTGCTTTTATAAAAAGTAATAAAAAAACAATTTTAAATTATGTAATTCGTATGAAGTGTGAATTATTGGTGCATCCATTGCTGCGGAGACGACGAGATGACATGATCACCTTCATCACTACAGCCAAAACCAAAGAAATCACTAACTTATTAATGAATTAATAAAATAGCCAGAGTCAGTCTCCTTGCTGTTTTCCCCCTGATGCATTCTTTAACTTTATGCGTGCAGCTGAGCGCTGATTAGACTACGTAGGAAGGATCATGATGCCAAATCAAAATCCCGAGCCCAAACTCCATTTAAATTAAATTAACAAATATTATAAGTAAACAACAATAGCCCAGGTTTAGAAAACGTTTATAAATTCTTTCCGAGATAAGGCTGGGATGGTGCAGATTTCCTGAAGCTCAAATCTCTGAAATTGTTGGGCCATTTTTTCCTAAATAGACGCTATCTTTAATACTCAAAATAACCCAGAATATTTACTCAGCATGTAGAAAAGGCCTAACTAGTATCCCTGGTGGTCTAGTGGTTAGGATCCGGCTCGAAGGACCAAAATTTGGTCCTTCGAGCCGGATCAGGCAGCTACTACAGCATCACCATGTCCAGAACAGCAAGACAGCCTACAGCACCCTCGACAGCGGTTCGACCACGCCGTCGGGCCATCCCACCAAAATACCTGGATGACTTCTATGTTGATTACACGGTGCAACGTCAACCGATTTGCTCAGATGATGTGTAACAAATCTGTGACGCCACTGGATTGGAATTGGGGGAAAAGCCTACGTCCTTGATCTCAGACACAGGAAGCCGACCAGAACTAGCAAGAGATGTAAGCACTGGGTCTAGTGACCGGATCTCGCTGGGGGAAAGATATCAAGACTTACCACAGTCACAGAATCAGACACCTCAAGTCAGTAATGCGAAGCAGAGAATCCTCAACACAAGCTCTTATACAGCAGCCATAGGGGGCAGGCCAGAACTGCCTACAGGTCAAGATGATCTTCCCCAGCCCAAAAGGGCACTGCCTGTACATGCAAGAGGAGACCCTCTGTATTCTCATTCAGTCAGAAACAAAGATATCGATTATCTCGCTGACAACTTGAGGGGGCTGAGATCCCCAAGCTCCATAATCCAGCCAACACCACGTCAGCCCTTCCCTGCTTATGGACCGTCTCAAGTTCAACCTGAATTGGTGTCACACGACGACTTAACCAACCATCTACCACGACAAAGCGCCCGACAGGCTGGCAGACCTTACGAATACTACGAATACTACAACCTGGATCAAAGAAATTATAATGACCCACCCACTGACTACAGGGATTATGGATGATTAGATACAGCTGTCCAGTTTATGCCTCATGACTACAGTCAACATGAGAGTTACCCCGCTGAGAACCGCAGACCTGTCAGCTACCCCCCTCATGCTAAATCACAGGGTTAACCCTCAGCATTATGATGGTCAAGTGGGTGCAAGTTTGAACTATGCATGTTATGAGAGACACTCAGAGGACCCTATGTACCCTCATCATGAGCGACCGTCTCATAGCTACCCAGATACCGCAGGGCAGTCTGCAAATCACCCCCAGCCATATCATTCCAGGCACCCTCCTCCTCGGAACCCTTATGTCGAGCCGTCGCACAGAGGCCCAATGCCGACAATTCCTACCTTCGGCAGCGAAGATCCTAGAGAGTTTGCCAGACTTAAGATTGCACTGGAGAATTTGCTACCTCCTGAGGCTACAGAACGCTTCAAATTCCAAATTCTGGTTGATCATTTAAAACGCTTTGCTCATTGCGGACTCATACGTTAACAGCAGGTACCCATATACTAACACTATGAGGTGTCTAATTGCACTCTACGGTCAGCCAAATCAACTCGCTCTACAGAGAATCGCAGAATTGATGGATGGCCCAAATTTTAAGAGTGGCGACATTAAATCCTTTAGGCTGTTTGCACTGAAAGTGCGTGCATTAGTTGGAATGCTGGACCAACTTGGAGCTAAAGGATGGACAAAACTTGAATGCGGATCGCATGTGTCCCGCCTTCTTGCTAAACTCCCTCATGACCTAAGAGCAAACTTCAGAAGGTTCATAAATCCAATTGATGTACCAGTCCCAACACTGCTAGATCTTAGCGACTGGCTTGAATATGAGCTCAGAATACAAGAGGACGAGTCACCGTGCATCAGTAACCCAAGTAGAGTTTTCCCTCCGCCACAGAATAGCCAGCATAAAAACCCAAAGCCAACTCAACACTTCGCCACTGTCTTGCATGGTGGAGAACAGAGTAAACTACCTACTGTTACAACAGTCTCAAAGGAGAAACCGAAAAGGTATTGCCCCTTTTGCAATAATGTGCAGCACTACTTTAACCAGTGCTCAAACTTCAAACTGTTGAATCAAGACCAAGTGGAGTACTGGCTGAAGGAAAATCACAAGTGCTTTAAATGTGGACGTGACCATCAGATCTCACAATGTAATCTTAAGGCCAAATGCAAGAAATGTGATAAAAGACACCTGGAAATATTGCATGACTTCAATACCAGAACGAAACCTCAGGCCCAAGCTTCACAAGCTAACAGTTGCTTGGTAAGCTCTGAAGTGGAGAATTTATATCTGGACAGGCCAACTGCAAGCAGTAAAGTGCTATTAAAGATCAGCCGAGTGATTTTGAGAAATGGGTAGAAAGAGCTGGATACATACGCCATACTGTACGACGGTTCAGAAAGGACAATGCTACTGTATGAAGCAGCACAACAACTTAAACTCCAAGGGTCACCAGAACATATAGCACTTCGTACCGTAAGCCAAGACACCCAAGACATTCACGGGGTGGCTGTTTCATTCTCAGTAGCTTCTGTACCTCAACCAAACAAATCCTTCACCACCGAAAGAGCCTTCACAGCCAAAGAACTGGGTCTAGCAAAGCACACTTACCCCGTTAATTTGTTGCAAAGGAAATACAGACACCTGCAAGGTTTGCCTATTCCCTCACTTCATCAGGCCCAACCACTCTTACTTATTGGCTCAGATTATCCACACCTAATTACGCCCATTCAGCCGGTACGTCTCGGCCCACCTGGCGGCCCTGCTGCTGTAAAGACTAGACTCGGATGGACCCTGCAGGGACCCTCAAAGTTCCTTGCCAGTCAGCTCTCATCACAGCAGTGCCTGTTCAACTCCATTTCGTCGCCAGAGGCAGAACTGCTCAGCAACGTGCAGAAATTGTGGCAAATGGACACACTTCCTTATAGAAGTGAAAAATTAATCACAAGATCTAAGCAAGATGCACAAGCAGTTCAAGTGCTTGAGGAAAAGACAGTCAGGAGGATAGTTAGAGATGTTCAAAGGTATGCTACCCCTCTCCTTTGGAAAAATAAACTTCCCTTTCTGCATTCAAATAAGGAAGCAGTAACATCTCACCTGAGACGCACAGAGAAACGCCTTCTGCAGAATAATGACCTCGCAACAGTGTACATCAATGAAGTACAGAAACTAGAAGATGCTGGTTATATTGCAAAGGTGACACCAGAGAGAGCAGAAAAAAAAACCCTTCATGCATGGTACATACCACATCACATTGTTCAGCACAATGGAAAGCACAGAATCGTCTTCAACTGCTCATTTAAGCATAAGGGAGCAAGCCTGAACGATCATCTCCTCCCTGGACCAACACTTGGACCTACTCTGTTAGGAGTATTTCTGCGTTTCAGTAGCGATATCAAAGGAATGTTCCACCAGGTGGGCCTGCTGGAGGAGGACAAACCCTTTTTACGTTTCTTGTGGAGAAACCTGGTTCAAGAAACACCCCCTACCATCTTTGAATGGCAGGTCTTGCCATTTGGAACAGTTTGCAGCCCATGCTGTGCCACGTTTGCCTTGCAGAAACATGTGTTCGATCACAACAAGCCAGATGAAGATGTACATGCCTCGGTAGAGCATCACCTTTATTTGGACAACTGGCTGCAAAGCTTTCCATCTGCTGCCCAAGCTCAGTCCCTTGCAATTAAAATGCAGAAACTGCAATCAGAAGGTGGCTTCGAAATAAGGCAATGGGCTACTAACACTCCAACGGTTATTGCTCACTTCCCTGATGAGCTCAAATCGGCTAACAGTCACCTCTGGTTCACTCAAAGTGGAACAGACCCACAAGAGATGACTCTCGGCTTACGTTGGCAATGCTATTCCGATGTTCTTGGCTACAGATACAAACACCAAGAGAATTCTGTACCAACAATGAGGAACATCTACAGAACTCTTGCGAGTCAATATGATCCTGATCCCATTCACGACACGAGCCAAAATCATTGTTCAGCGCCTGAGGGACAAGAAGCGCGAATGGGACAACCCAGATCTCCCCAAAGACCTACTCCAGGCCTGGTTAACCTGGTTGGGTGAACTGGCTCAACTACCGGTTGTCACATTCCCAAGATGTTACACCAGTACAAATACTGACCTATCATCAAGCCACCGCACGATGCATATATTCTGCAATACATCAGAACGTGCTTACGGTTCAGTTGCATATCTCAGCACCAGTGATGAACATGGTAAAACCCACGTTTCATTTATTGCTGCAAGATCAAGAGTAGCCCCTAGGCGACAGCAATCTATACCGCGACTCGAACTCTGCGCTGCTCTTACTGGTGCTCAGCTGGCCGCCACCTTGAGGAAAGAACTCACCATCAAAATCGATCAAGAACTTTACTGGACTGACTCCACAACTGTATTAACTTGGCTGCATTCTGACTCATGCAACTACAGGGTGTTCATCGGAACGCGTGTGGCTGAAATACAAGACCTTACCGACCCAAGATCCTGGCGCTACGTCCATTCTGAGTTGAACCCAGCCGATGATATAACCAGGGGACTCACACTCGTGAAGCCCTCAGAGCAAAGTAGATGGAATCAAGGCCCACATTTCTTGACCCAGCCAGTCAGTACCTGGCCCGAACAACCACCTGATGTTGTATGTGATGACACCCAAGAACGCCGCAATTCTACTTTCTGTGTGGCAACATCCTCCAGTTGTAGCGATATCCCTGATATTTTTCAGTACACCTCACTTCAAGACCTCATTAAAGATACTAGCTATTTCCCTTAATGGGGCGACAGATGTAAGTGAATTCTCCGCTGACGACTACTCAAGAGCAGAGCAGGAACTTCTGAGACATGCTCAAACTGAAAGTTTCCCAGAAGAAACAGCCCAACTCCTACTAGGTAAACCCTTACCTAAGTCTAGTCGACTCCTTACCTTAGCTCCAGACCATAAAGCCAAAGTAATCAGGGTAGGTGGACGTCTCCGCAGATGTAACCACTTAGACTCGGCCACGATTAACCCTATTGTCCTAGATCCTGCACACCCTCTCACAAAGCTTCCGATTCAACATTACGACAGTTTCTTGTTACATCCAGGACCCAAACATGTGTTTGCAGAGCTGCGACGAAAATACTTGATCATAAGAGGCAGAGAAGCAGTGAGAAAACACCAACGCAGCTGTCATGACTGTAAAAGGTGGAGAGGGAAACCAGAAATCCCCATGATGGCTGACCCTCCTCAGTTTAATCTTAGACTGTTCCATCCCGCCTTCTATTCAATGGGTATTGACTGTTTTGGACCCTTTCAGATTAAAATAGGACGCAGATGTGAGAAAAGATGGGGGATAGTGTTTAAATGCCTCACCACTAAAGCTATTCATATTGAACTCCTAGCAAGCATTGATACAGACTCCTTTCTCATGTCCCTGAGGAGGTTCATGGCTCACAGAGGCAAACCCCATGAGCTGCTTTCAGACCACAGGACAAACTTCAAGGGGTGAAACACAGAACTTCAGGGCGCTTTTAACGCACTCCACCCATCCTTGGAAGAGCATCTGGCTTCCCAACAGATCCATTTCTGCCTGAACCCACCGAATGCACCGCATTTCGGAGGATCATGGTTCTCAATCTGTGTCAGAAGAAGTGCTAACCACTGTACTTGTGGAGATGGAGGGAATACTAAACTCTAGACCTCTAGAATATGTCTCCTCAGACATAGCAGATATTGACCCCGTAACTCCTAATTCCCTCCTCATGGGACGGCCAACTTCTGCATTGCCACAGGTCGTATATCCAGAATCGGAGATACTCAGCCGCAAGAGATGGCGACACAGCCAGATCCTAGTTGAAAACTTCTGGAAATGCTTCGTACACTATTACCTTCCAGAATTACAACAACGGCAAAAATGGCTAAAGGACTCTGAAAACCTTACGATTGGAGTAGTGGTAATGATTATAGACCATCAATCACCCAGAGCTCTGGTAGGCAAGTAGGCACTGTAGCCAAAGTAATTCCTGGATTAGACGGACGAATTCGTACAGCTGTGGTTAACTTCAAAGACAAGAGTTACACAAGGCCTGTGGCTCGTCTAATCAGACTACCTGCCTTACCCGATGGCCATGACAAAGCATAATAGGCCTTTCCGTATTTACAAATTTGCTCAACAAATTAGGGGGCAGCTGTAGAAAAGGCCTAACTTTATGACAACAGTGCCCTTTGGACACTCTAAGTTACTACACTTAGAATTGCTGTAATCCAATTGGTTAAAAGTAGGACACGCCCAGACACATACCAAGGCGGCTAACTTCCTAGATGGTTCTGTAGCAATTTGTGTGCTGTTCTGTTCCCATTTTCAGTCTACTTTATCATACTATGTGCGTACATTCTGAAGTAAGTAACTTAATACTGTTTCTGTAAGGTTATTTTTAGGTTAAGGTTGAATTATTGTAAGGTTATACAGTGCTTGTTACTGGATGTTGTTCATTGCTGTGATGTAATTAGTAAGTATGTCACAAATACACGTGATACAGGACAGTTTAGATACAACAGTTAAAGGAATATAAGGCAATGTTCAGTTTGTTTACCTAACAGTTAATCTAAAGTGGATATATTAATACATAGAAATCTGAAGTGATTTATATCTGCTTGATTCATAAATCTGACCTTATCCATACTATTTAAACATTATTGTTACTGCTCTGAAGTGCACAGTTTGTAATCTCTGTATATTCATTCTTTGATGTTAGTAGAAACCACACACACCTGAATGTATGATTACAGTAAAGCTTCTTAATGGACATGGACCGTGTGATTTATTCAATACAATTTGTAGCAGGTGCCACCGAGATTGATAATTGAACCGCCACATTCATACACAGCATAAACAACTGTTTACAGAAATAACCACAGCATTTTTAGAGAGTATTTTGTGTTATTGTAATGTTTTATTCTGAAAGTCTATTTTTCCAGTTATTTCTATGTTTAAAGTTTGATGTCTTTGATACATTCAAAGACATCAAACTTTAAACATAGATATAACTGGAAAAACCAGTGTGCATGAGGTGATGATCCAATGATGAGTAAGATTCTCTGGTGGCCAAAGGGGGACAACCTAAGGCAGGGTTTTACCACCACTGGGCACCTGCCCAGGAAGGGAGGTTTTATCTGAAAAAAGAAAGGATTGTTCTCTCTCCATTGTTTAATCTATTTTACATTTAAAACAAATTCTTATTTACATGAAGAGCAAGAATGTTTGTGTAAAATGGTATAAAGGTTTAGTCAGAAATAGCTCAGTATTCAGTTTGACTCTGCTGAATCCAGAGTGCTGCATGTATTCTGTTACTGTTACGCTGCAATAAACTTCGTCTCCATGAAGATCTTCGACATCGTCTTCGCAATTTTTTTTACAGAACATTATGGAACAAACAACATTATGAAGCCCAACATCAGACAAATCAGGGATGAGGTTGAGAAGTTGTTTAAAGTAGGGTTAGGCTACAAAAAATACTATTATGCTTATGCTTTTAAAAGTACACAAATGTACAGATATTACTCAACCAGACTTGCACTACTCCTGTGGCGGTATTAGGGTTTTGCGTTTGCCGGCTTTACGTCGCTAAGTGGCTCTATAACCATAGACTAAGGCCTCAGATCTTAGTTCATTTCTCAAGCATTAATGAGCTGAGCTCATCGACAGCTATACATGATACTGTAGCATATAAATTCAAGCCAAACATTGTAATTAAACGAATGCATAATCACAGTATTAAAATTACAGTACAAATTTAGAATTTAAATTAAATATAGCCATTTCTTATTTACATAGAATTTAACGAAAGTAAATGTTAACACAGTGAGACTTTAAATTTTATCATGTGTAATTAGAAAATTCTAGTCAAAGCGCACGCACGCTGATTTGAACTTGAATAAATAAACAGACAGGATCAGCCATTAATTTTCATCAACTTGTTTGTGGTGAAATTAATACATCTTCTTTCCAAAAAGTTTATTGGCAAATAAATGTTTGTTATTAAATTAATGTTAAGAATTAAAAACAGACGTATGTCAGATTCTCGTCTCCCCACGCGCCGGAGCCCTGACCCCGCGCTTAGCGCTCCATTCACATGCAAGTTTTAAGTCAACGACTGGAACTTCCAGCAGACCTCAGTGTGAAGAATGAATCTTACTGATCTTGGTCATGTTGAAATGCCTTTACTGTACATGTGGATGGACTGTATTTATTTACGCCTTATATGTCATGGTGACGTGGAAAGTGAGAATGGGTTGTGGATAATCTAGATTCTTGCGAATCATGTGTCTGCATTGATCCAGTGTGTCTCCCCTGCGCGCTCAATAGCTCTGTTCTGTGCATGAGGTGTCTCCCCTGTGTGCTCAACAGCTCGGTTCTGTGCGTGAGGTGTCTCCCCTGTGTGCTCAACAGCTCGGTTCTGTGCGTGAGGTGTCTCCCCTGTGTGCTCAACAGCTCGGTTCTGTGCGTGAGGTGTCTCACCTGTGTGCTCAACGTGTTTTCAACATGGACACAACATCCTTCTGCTGTGCACGTTCGACTCTGCCTGGACACGCGTACAACATCTCTTTTCTCTGCGCGCTCGACTCTGCCTGTACGCTTGTTCACCTTTGTCCAGTGTTACAAAACTGCCACTAAACCAGACAATCACAGACTTCCACACTACTTCTGATTGGCTGTTTTTTCTCTAATCAGCTGGCACTATCGACGGCATAGCTGAGTTCAATTCAATTTTATTTGTATAGTGGTTTTAAAATGGCCATTGTTTCAAAGCAGCTTTACACCATCAAAAGAAAGTTATATGTTACAAAATTGAGTACACCCATCACATCTCTGCAAATATTTAGTTATATCTTTTCATAGGACAACACTGCATAAATGACTCTGACACAATGAAAAGTAGTAGTAGTGTAAAGTTTGTATAGCAGTGTAAATTTATTGTCCCCTCAAAATAACTAAAAATACAGCCAATAATAGCTGAACCCTGGCAACAAAAGTGAGTACACCCCTAAGTGAAAATGTACAAATTGAACACAATTAGTAATTTTTCTTCCCCTTTGTCATGTGACTCATTAGTGTTACACTGTCTCAGGTTTCACCATATAGCAGGTGAGTTAAGTTTGGTATAAAAGCTCTTCCACTTTTTCAACCTGGCCACTGAAAGTTTAACATGGCACCTCATGACCACTTTTGTCAAAGGATCATTTATGCAGTGTTGTCCTATGAAAAGATACAGTAAAGACCAAAAGTTTGGACACAACTTCTCATTCAAAGAGGTTGAATTTGTATTATGGCAAGAAAAAAGCAGCTAAGTGAAGAAAAAAACGAGTGGCCATCATTACTTTAAGAAATGAAGGTCAGTCAGTCTGAAAAATTTGGAAAACTTTGAAAGTGTCCCCAAGTGCAGTCACAAAAACCATCAAGCACTATAAAGAAACTGGCTCACATGCGGACCGTCCCAGGAAAGGAAGACCAAGAGTCACCTCTGCTGCGGAGGATAAGTTCATCCGAGTCACCAGCCTCAGAAATCACAGGTTAACAGCAGCTCAGATCAGAGACCAGGTCAATGCCACACAGAGTTCTAGCAGCAGACACGTCTCTAGAACAACTGTTAAGAGGAGACTGTGTGAATCAGGCCTTCATGGTAGAATATCTGCTAGGAAACCACTGCTAAGGACAGGCAACAAGCAGAAGAGACTTGTTTGGGCTAAAGAACACAATAAAGAAAACTCTTTGAATGAGAAGGTGTGTCCAAACTTTTGGTCTGTACTGTATAACTAAATATTTGCAGAGATGTGAGGGGTGTACTCACTTTTGTGACATATTGTAAAGGAAGTTACAGTACATAAAGGAAGCATTTTTATTTATTTATAATAGCATATGTATAAGAGCATTATAAATAAATATTATACCATCTCCTTTTTTATTGAATTAAGTAGTAGTATATACCAGTTTAAAAAAATTATTTTTTTTTCATATAGCTTATTGCAAATCGGACAACTTGGACGCTTTACTTATGAACCTTTATTTCCAACACTTCCGTTATGAGGTCGATAGTGCCAGAATAGAGAAGAAATAGTCACTCAGAAGAAGTGTGTGGAAGTCTGTGATTGGCTAGTTTAGTGGCAGTTTTGAAACACTGGACAAAGATGAGCAAGCGTACAGGCAGTGTCGAGCGCCCACAGAAAAGAGATGTTGTGTACACGTTGAGCGCACAGAGGAGACACGGCATGAGCAGAATCTCAAAATGTCAAAACTGTCCGCTCAGCAATGTGGCGAGAATATAACAACCAGAAAAAACATGTACATAAAATTATTTTTCCACACGCATTGGAGTCATCCCCCCCAACACCATCCCCGGCGCTTAGCGCTCCATTCACATGCAAGATTTAGGTCAACGACTGGAACTTCCAGCAGACCTCATTGTCTTGATGATGTCTATGATTTATTTATTTTTTGTGGCATTAGGCTGTAGTTTTTAGCTATTTCAGTGTCCACGTTGCAAGGTGTAAATGTGTAAATTTAACTAAGGTAAATTAAGTATGTCTTGAAACATAATACAATAATGCAGGTCAAATATAATACACCGGTCCATAAAAAGGACTATTTAGACCTTAGGACGGACTAGAAATATATTTTACTTAAATACCACAGATTAAAACAAGGAAAGAAGACGCACTGAGCTTCAGTTCATTGTGATGCGGACAAAAGGTCAAGAAAGGAAACGGAGACATCAGTTTTCGTTATTTTACAAAATCTGAATATATTCAGTAAATTTATGAATTATACTGGAAAAGTATCAAATCCAATTATTATTTATAACCCCCAATTCTGCCAATTCTCCCATCAGCGAAACCGGTTCGAAAAATTAAAGATGAGAAGAGGGATTATGGTAACTAGCGTTTCTGCAGGTGTTCACCTCGGAGCGCTGCTGCTTTGCATTCAGCGAGTAGACTATATATTTGTTTGTTGCATTTCTGGGGGAGTATGTCTGCAGTTTTATAGATAAATCTACTCATATCTGCGCATGCATTTATCAGCCTTTTGATCAACTGCACTCACTTTCACTTTGCAAAAGGCAGTGTTTATTGTTTAATGTATATTTAAAGCACATACATACACATTCATCATGAAATTCATCGTGTGTGTGTGTGTATGTATGTATGTATGTATGTATGTATGTATGTATGTATGTGCGTGCGTGCGTGCGCGAGAGAGAGTGAGGGGGACGTGTGAGTGTATGTGTGTGTGTAAACGGTTCAGGAGGTAGCAGGGGAACGTCCTAGAATGCAATGAGTGCATGCGGTGATGACGTCGTGGAATCCTCCGCGAAGCCGGAAGTAGCGCATGCGAGAATGTCCTCGGAGATTGTCCCGGCTGTTTATTTCTTTCCCGGCGCTGTTTTGCCGCGCGAACTGAGAGCAGATGTCCGAGTCTTTTGTTCTGTCTTTGCTGGGGCGCAGGAGGCTGGCAAGTGCCGTGAGCGTTGTACCGGGAAGGCGGAAGCGTGGGACAACGAGAAGTCGGCTTGGATCCGAGGTGAGTGCCGCTGAACGGAGGTGCAGCTGTGAGCACGAACAAATCCGTGGGCGATAACTTAAAATCGGAATCCAAAACACAGTCAGGGTCATACACGAAAAGCAATCCAAAAAAACGGGTGAGGTAACCAGGGGCAAAGACGAGAGAATAAATCCAGAGAGGGTAAGCAGGGGTCGGAAATGAGCAAGAATACAATGAACAAAATTAGCAAGCAAGACACGGGGCACACGAGCGAAACACTGCGGCGCTGAGTGACACACTCGGTGTGCTTAAAAAAGCCAAGGGGTGATTACTTGATTTGATACAGGTGTGCTGTGATTGAGAGCGGAGCTCGTGACAGTACCCCCCCTCCTACGGACGCCACCTGGCGTTCTGGCCAGTGTGTTGGGGTGTCGCCGTTGGAAGTCGGCAATAAGGGTCGGGTCCAAAATGAATGTAGAAGGAATCCAGCTTCTTTCCTCTGGGCCATAACCCTCCCAGTCTACCAGATATTGGAGGCCTCGGTGTCGGGCCTTCAACAGCTTGTGCACCGTAAAGGCTTCACTTCCGTCAATAAGTCAGGGAGGAGGAGCTGGGTGGGTGGGTGGACTCAGTGGGCAAGAGACCAGAGGTTTTAATTGGGAGACATGGAAGTAAGGATTTACTCTGCGAATGGTAGATGGCAGGAGAAGTCTAACAATACAGGGGTTGATGATCTTGGTGATAGTGAATGGACCAATAAACCTGGGAGATAACTTGCGGGAGGTCGTCTTGAGGGCAACGTAGCGAGAGGACAACATGACTTTTTGGCCCACGCGGTATATCCGTGCCCTGGAGCAGCGTCAGTCGGCTTGTTGCTTAAAGGCCGAAACGGCTCGACGGATCCTAGACCTTGCATTCAGCCATGTCCTCCTGCAACGATGAATGAAAGCTCGGGCAGAGGGGACCGAGACTTCCGCCTCCTGAGAGGGAAACAGCGGAGGCTGGGAACCGAAGCAACATTGGAAGAGACCCGTGGCCGATGTGGGCAAGGAATTGTAGGCATACTCTGCCTGACGGTACCCCAGGGGGACCGGGTTCCTGATGAAGAGCACATTTGACCCATGACTCAACCTCCAGTAAAGCCGCTCCTACCAGGCATTGGGGCGGCAAGATTGTGGCGTCAGGTGCTGGATCATGGGCTGGAGAGAACTGCTGAGAGAGAGCATCTGGTTTGGCGTTTTTAGACATTAGAAATTAAAGCGCGAGAAGAACAGAGACCACCTCGCTTGCCGGGAGTTCAGGCATTTGGCCGTCCGGAGGTACTCCAGGTTCTTGTGATCCGTCCAGACCAGAAAAGGGGTCTTGGAACCCTCAAGTCAATGCCTCCATTCCTCCAGAGCGAGCTTGACCGCCAGTAATTCTCAGTCACTGATGTCATAATTTCTCTCAGTGGAAGAGAGTCGATGTGAGAAAAAACAACATGGGTGCAGCTTATCATCCTTAGATAAGACTGCTCCAACTCCAGTGTCTGAGGCGTCCACTTCGACCACAAATTGACAAGAAGGGTCTGGCTGAAGAAGGATAGGGGCTGAGGTGAAACGCCTCTTTAGGTCAAGGAAGGTTTTGGCAGCCTGTTCTGACCACATGAACGGAGTCTTGGATGATGTCAGGGAGATTAGTGGGGCAGCCACCAAGCTGTAGTTGCGGATGAACCGCCTATAAAAATTGGCGAAACTCAGGAAGCGTTGAAGCTGCTTACTGTCTTGTTGGGACAGGCCAGTCTGTGACGGGGTCCATCTGAATCTTGGATGGGGCTACAATAAAGCCCAGGAAGGAGACTGTGCTACTGTGGAACACACACTTCTCAGCCTTTACATAGAGCTGATTCTCAAGGAGCCTCTGAAGTACCTCGCGTACATGCCTCTTATGTTTGTCCATGGAGTGCGAGAAGATGAGGATGTCATCTAGGTATACAAAGACAAAGATGTTGATAAAATCCCTGAGGACGTCGTTGACTAGGGCTTGAAACACACCTGGGGTGTTGGCCAACCCGAAGGGCATGACCAGATACTCGTAGTGGCCTGACGGAGTGTTGAATGCCGTCTTCCACTTGTCCCCTTCCCTGATTCTGACGAGGTGATAAGCACAACGCAGATCCAGTTTCGTAAAAACTTGGGCCCCCTGCAGGAGGTCGAAGGCAGTGGACATCAGGGGCAGAGGGTAGCGGTTCTTGATGGTAATGTCAGTCAAACCTCTGTAATCAATGCAGGGACGTAGGGTACCATCTTTTTTGGCCACGAAGAAGAAGCCTGCCCCAGCGGGTGACAATGCCGCCTTATCATGCCCGTGGCTAATGCCTCAGAAATGTACTTATCCATGACTTCTCTTTCCTGGTGAGAGAGTGAAAAGAGGCGTCCTTGGGGTGGAGCTGTGCTGGGTAGAAGGTCGATTCCACAATCATAGGGACGATGAGGAGAGAGAGAAATGGCCCGAGACTTGCTGAACACAGCCTTGAGGTCAACATAATCATGTGGAACCCCAGAGAGATCTGGGAACTCATCGCTGGCTGCTGAGGCGAAGGTAGGGCAAAGAGCAGACTTCAAACAGGAGGCCAGACAGAGAGAGCTCCATCCAGGATGGTGTTGTGTGTGGGTTGTGGCAGGTAAGACTGAGCTTAGTTCATGATGAGGAAGGAAATTTCTTCTGTGTGATTGCCAGAGGTCCTCAGAGTAATCGGAATGGTTCAATGGGTGATAGGCGGGAGCGGGGTTCTATCAAGAGCGTGGACAGATAATGGAGCAGTCAAGGGAAGAGTAGACCCAGAATCAACGAGGGCCTGGGCCACATGGAACTGACTCAGGAGAAGAAGTGTGACAGGAAGGACGAGATGACCTCTAGGCAACAGCTCTTGGGTGCCCCCCTCCAGTGTGCCGAGGTTCACTGGGGGGGGCTTGGCTTTTAACGGGGACTGTAAATGCAAATGTCCAACCTGGCCACAGTAAAAGCATGCTTCGGCCTGAATGCGTCGCTGTCGCGAGGGGTTGGTTCGAGAGGCGGTGCCGTTCTCTAAAGCGCGAGTTTATCCGCCCTGCAAGGTCCATCAGAGCGTTCAAGTCTTTGGGGAGCTGCTGGGAAGTTAGCTGGTCCTTGACTGATTCAGAGAGCCCGTTCATGAAGGTGTCATACAGGGCCTGGGCGTCCCACTGAGTGGTGGCCACCAGGGTTTGGAACTCAATGGCATAGTCATAGGCAGCCCGGGGACCCTGATGGAGTTCAGTTTTTTGACAGCCTCTCTCCCAACATCTGTCGAGCAACAGAGAACATTGTGATAAAAATGAGCGGCAGGTACCAGGATTTCCGTCATAGGGCTGGTGGTTGGGCAGGCGAGGTTCATGCCGAGCTGGGTGTGTGAGAGGATGGACTGCTGGCGCAGAGTTGGAGCTTGTTTCGGAGGCTGGGCCTGGGGTGGAAGGTGTCTGCTGGGTCTGACATGGCCGTAGTGTACTGTCAGGGGTGGACGTGGACGGAGAAATGACCCAATAGCAGAAATAGATTCTTTAGAATAGCCTTTATTTATGCACGAGTATAAGATGGACAAAGCCTGGAAGAGCAGAGTCTGTGTGTGTGTGTGTGTGTGTGTGTGTGTGTGTGTGTGTGTGTGTGTGTGTGTGTGTGTGTGTGTGTGTGTATGTGCGTGCGTGCGTGACGCGCAAGAAGAGCGAGGGGATGTGTGAGTGTATGTGTGTGTGTAAACGGTTCAGGAGAACTGAGAGCGGATGTCCGAGTCTTTTGTTCTGCCTTTGCTGGGGCGTAGGAGGCTGGCGAGTGCCGTGAGCGTTGTACCGGGAAGGCGGAAGCATGGGACGGCGAGAAGTCGGCTTGGATCCGAGGTGAGTGCCGCTGAACGGAGGTGCAGCTGTGAGTACAAACAAATCCAGGGGCGCTAACTTAAAATCGGAGTCCAAAACACAGTTCATACACAAAAATCATTTTTAAAAAACGGGCGAGGTAACCAGGGGCGAAGACAAGAGAATAAAACCAGAGAGGTTTAGCAGGGGTCGGCAACGAGCAAGAATACAATGAACAAAATTAGCAAGCAAGACACGGGGCACACGAGCGAGACACTGCGGTGCTGAGTGACACACTCAGTGTGCTTATAAAGCCAAGGGGTGATTACTTGATTTGATACAGGTGTGCTGTGATTGAGACGGAGCGCATAGGGGAAAACGAAATGGATTTAGACCCGTGAGTCTAGCTAGCTCGTGACATATTTATCATATACATATCATTTATTTGTGTTCAATACAGTTTTATAACAGTTTGTAATTTAACAGATACTTTCAAGTAAATTTTAATCACTCAAAACACAACCCATGTTTTTTATGTGTTTTAAAAATAATAATAATAAAACTAGTTATTGCATTATGTTTCACGACATCCTAAATTTACCTTAGTTAACCAGGGGATAATTGATAATCAATGTTAATATTTTGACTCACCTCAAATATGGATAATCATCTGAAACATGCAACTTTACATGTCCACTTAACGTTAACCTAGAAAAATGCTTATGTTTAAGTGTTTATGCCAAGTGTCAAAGCTGAATAGTAGTGCATGCTCACTGCATTCCAGGTGTGATGACAAAACGTTATGATTTTGTAAAATAATAAAAGCAAACAGGGTGGACTGTTCTGTATTGGTTTCTGTACACAAAAACTGAAGTATACACATATACAGTATATTGCCTCACAGACATGAAAATATATACTTATAGAAAGCAAAATGTCTGCTTTTACCTAAACTAATGGAAAACCAATTTCAGATGATGTAATTCTCATGAAACATGAATATACTGGAGGTGCATCTGCATAAGAGATTTCAGCCTTTCTGCAACACGACCCCTTTACACCACCTGGCAGTCATTTCAGGGGTGACTTTAAAAGGCGACTGATTTAAATCTCCCACTGCCGTCCTGTTGCGACAGTGAATGCGACGGTAAAGTACATTCTGGTCTCCTACCTACTGTATACATTATACAGTGGAACAAGTGGAAAGTTGGCTGTGTGTGAAAAAAGTCTGCTCCTTCTTCTTCCCTCATCTAACACAAGTTCTTTATTACAGGACCCCCCAGGGGTCATGTGGTAAAATAAATAACAAACCGTGCACATGCACTGTGCAACTGAATACTAAATCAAGCCTGCAAATTACTAAACCGTGTGCACAGATGAATAAAACGAGCTTGTGGATTAATAGTGCGAGATGGTTTTTTTTTAGCCCTACCACCGTGAAAACAGCGTATTCAGATAAAGGCTTGGCCGCAAGAGGTTATGCGTGTTTTTGTTTTTTTACTTTATATTTCGTATAAATTATTTTTGGGTTGTGGAACGAATCATCAGAATTTCCATTATTTCTTATGGAGAAATTCCCTTTGATATACAGTGGTACCTTGGATTGCGAGTAACCCAGTTTGCGAGCAGTCCGCAAGACTAGTAAAAACTTTTAATACATTTTTACTTGAAAAACGAGCGAGTCTTAATATACGAGTGCCACGTATCATGTGGTCCACGAGTGCTCCGTGAGTATCATGTGGCACGCATGGGCTTCTTGTTTTATGCCTAGCATTCTCTCTCTCGTGCTGCGGAATTGTGGGTAATCGTCTCCCATGCTCTGTCTCAGTGCATGTGCGTCACTCGTTTAGTCAACATCCGTGCGCCCATGTACTGTTTATTATAACACTGTGAGCACGTATGTCCGAGAGTAAAGCATCTTTTTTTTCTGTGTGTGTAGGGCAACTTTCACATACACCCACACCGCGTGAGGTGGGTCTCTATTCGGTAAACTAGCGTGTGTATGTGTGTGTTTGTGTGAAAGCCGTCCTACACAGCAGACGTCTTACCCTTTTATGTGCAAGTTGGTGTGTTAGTAGTTATGCTACACAGCAGCCCCCTTTCCCCCTTCTTCCTCTCCTTTTTCCTGATTTAAAAGAATTCTTTTCAAAGGTAAAGTGCTAGTTAATTTGTTTTATTTTAACTTTATATTTTGTATTAATTATTTTTATATGAATATTTTTGGGTTGTGGGTTCTTATGGGGGAAATTTGCTTTAATATACAAGTGTTTTGGTATACAAGCACCATTCCAGAACAAATGCTCGCAATCCAAGGTTTAACTGTGTGTGTGCTTTAAAGAGCGTAAGTAGCAGATACTCAACATCATCAACTGTTCAATATTTTACAATGATTAAAGAAATAAAAAGCAGAAATTACCATTGAATTACAATTTCACGTGTCCAAAGTGTTGACTGATACTGTGCAATATATGCACACATACAGACCCACACTCCAAATTTAGCTGACCCACATATGAAACACATAGAGTGTGTCCAGCTCAAATTCATCTTCTGCAGTCATGAAACCAGCAAAAACGTGCACAGGCAGAGAACCAGCAAAAAAACAAACAAAAAAAAAAACAGCAAAAACGTGCACAGACAGAGACTGAAGTGCTAAAAACAAAACAGTACGGGCTAAATTAATTAAATTTTCACATGACAAAATGACAAATAGATTGTAGGAGCTATAACTGAATCAGAAATTGTATGCCTTAGCTATCGTAGGATCAGAATTTAAACGAAATGTCAAGAAATTTTATCCCTTTCACATGTAAAATGACAAAACAAACAACCATGTTGATCAACACTACTTTCAGAGTACTGCCCAAACCCAATTTGTGTTACATTATAAGCCTCATTAGGCAACCTGCTTTCACTCATCCTTTACAGCATGGTGCTTATCAGACATCTACACAGAATGCCACCACACTTCTGCTGCATAAGTAGCCAAAATACAATGTTAGGGAGCATATAGAATCTTACCAATTACACTATGCACTCTGCATTCAGCATCGATCAGACGTGAGTAATATTGCCAGTTACCTAGCATGCTACAAACTGATGAATTCTGGGCTTACAAATGATTGTCTAGAGAATGACCAGCTGTGGAATTAAGCATCTATTAATGTTAGTAGTGGCTTAAGTCTCACCCGAGCAAATCACGTTAAGAGAATTATAGCTGTATGTGTGTGATGCTACAAGAGTGCTTCAGAGTGCCTGGTCACATCTCGAGGAGTGTTTTGATTGCCCTGATATTATTGTTAAAGCTGTTCAAAAATTCCCCCAAATCAGCATTCCAGTAAATCCTTTAAGGAGTTGTAGCTCACCAGGTTAAGGCTCTAGATCACTGATAAGAAGGTTGTCAGTAAATCCCCAGTTCCACCAAACTGCCACTATTGGACCCTCGAGCTAGGCCATGTAACATGGCTCACTTTGAACGCAACTTCCTAACAAGCTGGGATTTGAAAAGAGACAAATTTCACAGTGTTATAATGCATATGTGTCACATAGAGGTTTATTCTAAAAGATAACAGAGCAGAGTAATTTAACCTACAAAATTCATTACGCTTACAGACTCGACCCTGACTGAGTTGCTGTTGGTGATATCTGGGTACAGCACATAAGATGTCAACTTTAAATTTATATCACACAAACATACTTGAAAATGGCAATCCATTACAGGTTACATCATGTCCTAACCAGTTTTCTTTGAAAGGGGGGTCTGACAATTGTTTTTATGTATCTTAACTTTTCTCTCTGCTGCGTTGCCACTCTTAGTCCCACCCAGAGCACTGCAGACTCAGTGTTAGAAAGTACAGCGTCTGAGAGGGCAAAATAGTATCAAGCTAGCACTTTGAATTGAAAACAAAGCATTCATTAAATTGCTTGTAAAAGAAGGCATGTTCCTTTGATGCGTTTCTGCTTCTTAAAATTGCACAGATTATGCTCTCCTTGTCTAATCCGTGGCTCCATAAAATATCCCCAAATGTGCAGTTGCTATGCAAGCCTTTCCCTTAGCAGACTATTCTAAAGGCTTAAAGCATGTTGACCTGAGCTGGAATATAGGCATGACACAGTTACCTTCCTTGTAACTGTTGCACCTGCAGAGGAAACCTTGCAACAAAGAACAGTCTGTTTTCCCTCCTCAGCACTGTGCCCTCTATCAGAATTCAAGGAAAGCTCCTCCTTCAATATCTTACTAGCACTAACTGTTGATTGGGACACTCCACTTGCCCAAAAAAAAGGAAGAATGAAATGCTTAGAGGCAGTTTTTGCAAGGTCTTTCTCCTTTTTAAAAGCTCCATGCTTAAACACTACTGTATTGATTTCCACTGCAGTAAGGATCCTAGTTCAGCTGCCTTATTCTGAAAGAATGATGTGTGACAATATGTTATGTTCTAAGTGTAAAAATCAGAAATTTGATTTAGTTCCATATTTCTCTTGATCCCAAAACCTAAAATGTTTTCAATGTATTGTCAACAAAAAAATCTATCAATCTATCTTCTTGTTTTTTCATCTATCTTTGCATCCATTGATGAATCTATTTATCTATTGCTGACAACAGTATGACAGAAGGGAGATATTGTAAATTACAGTAAAACATTACAGGGAAAAGATTAACAATCAGCAAGGCGGGAGCGCAATGTGCAGCAATAAATAACAGAAAATCAAATCAACTCAATCTTATACCCGAGTGGATGAATTATCTAACTCTCTAGTGTGTCTTGGACCCAATATTGGGTAATGCAGTCCTGCTGTCAAGCATCCTTAATATTTCTGGTTGCTCTGGATATATATTTTATAGAGGACTTGCATATTGTATTCTTCCAATCTCTCTCCTTTTATTTTCTTCTAAGAAACCTTCTAACCATCTGCTTGCAAGATCATGAAGAACAATAAGGTTTTCTTTCCCTTCCTATCCCCCTTTACTTTTGAGGATTTAACTGACTATATATATGATTGATTGAATCAATAGATTGGTTTTCACTGACAAGGTCACATACAATACTGTGCAAAAGTCTTAAGCACCCAATGTTTTTTAGTACAAACTTACTTACTCACTCACTCATCGTCTATACCGCTTTATCCTGTATTCAGGGTCGCAGGAGGCCTGGAGCCTATCCCAGGAGGGAACGAGGAGGGGTATACCTTGGACAGGTTGCCAATCCATTGCAGGGCATACTACAAATTTGAATGTTTTTTAGGCTTTATTATAAAGCTAATACAAAAACATTTCCGATTTTCATCAACCATAAAATGAAAAGGTCATTGAAAAGACAATCCATCGCAGTATAATGTGCTACTTTCTGGGATACAAAAACAATATATTTTGAACTGTAAAATGTAGGATGCTCAGTAAAACGTTGTAGCAAATTATCTTATAAAACCGCACAAACTGTACCTGAGATGAAAGCGACCTCAAAGCATTGTTACACTAAAATACTGACGTTGTTTAACTCATTACAGTTCATTTATGTTTTTCTTCTTTATTTTAGAGACATTCTTGCTCTACAACATTTATTTGAATGTGCACTGACATAACATTTATATTTGTCCTGATATATATGTGATGACATGTGACAGACCAGTTTTATAAGATGGTATCAAAAGGTTTTAAGACTAGTTTTGTAACACGCCAACAGATGGCAGCACAAGGTGTGCCAAAAGACATTGTCCTGTGTACACTGGTAGCTGTGCATCAGGTGCTATTCTGACCATGTGCATTACCATGTCTGCTATTTCATCAGGGACAGCAAGTTAGAACAGAGAGGGTGAAATTCTGTGTCAAACTGAGAAAATCTGCCATAGAGACATTTGACACAATTCGTCATCACTGGAAGACGAGGATAGAAGAAGACATTCAATAAGCTCAATCTGCGAAAATGTCGAAATCATTCAGCAACTTGTACATGATGATCGTTGGAGAACAATCCACAACATTGTTGTTGTGTCGTACGGAACAGTCCAGGCAATCCTCACTTGTTTGAACATGCCGTGTTGCTGCTAAGTTTCGTCCCCAGGCTGCTGGCCCAGGAGCAGAAGGAAACATCGCGTTAAAGTCTGCCAAGAACTACGTCAGTGTGCTGCGAATGACCCGTCCTTCACGTTGAGGATCTTTAGCGGTGATGAAACTTGAGTGTAAGGGTATGACCCCAGGACGAATTAATTCACAGTCTTCACAGTGGAAGAGCCCATGATCAAAAACCAGATAGCACCCTGCTGAAGGGCAAACGGCATACATTGGGCAAATGTTGGCATCAGTAGTTGGTCCAATGTCATTTTATTTATTGGCACAATGTTGGTTCAGTAGATAATCACGAGGGTGGCCCAACGTTGGCACAATGTTGGTTTAGTAGATAATGGCAAGGTCAGCCCAATGTTCGCACAACGCTGGTTCAGTAGAGGGTAGCAAAGTTGGAGATTAAATTAGACTCTTTTCACTATTGCCAATAATCTACACCTAGTACAAACATTTTTTCTCTCAGCAAGGTGGATGAAAATAGATGCATACAAACAGAGTACCCATTGCCTCAGACTGTCTTTTATATCATTTTACGTCGATAATTTGAGCATTGTACATTAAAATGTACTTCAAAATATGTCCATCGGAATATAGCAAAATTGTCAAATGATATATTTCACTTACCAACTACACTCAAAAAAATAAATCATGGCGTAGTTTATTATTACGTATTTGCATCCCTTTGATTTTATTTAAATAATATATTTTTTTAAAATCATTTACAAGAAATTTAAATTTGTTAATTATAAAAACTATTTAATTTAATCAGTTAAAAAGTATGAATTTAGTTAAAATGTCTGCAGAACAAGATCCAATTAATTGAATTGTATGAGACTGATTTACATACAAATCTTGCAAATGGAATTGTTTAAAAGCGGAAATGAAGCTGTTCCACACTCCAATCGGTAGAGGGCGATAGCAGCAGCAGGTGAAGCAACACTTTCATTAACATTTTTTTACTGGAGTAAGCTAGATTGTGACCTCATTTAAAGGTAAGTTCTACATCTGTAGTCATTCTTCATAATTTGTTTGTTTCTGCATATGTAAATATTTTTAGCGTTGTTGATATCGTATTACACTAATATCATTGCAATGACTATACATTTTTTTGTTTAGTCCACTAGCTAGCTAGCTTGCACATGGCACTAATAAATATAAGCTAACTTAGCCATTTAGCATTTTTCTCATTGGCCAATATTAGATGTATTACTAATTAAAATATGTAGGGTTGTTTTTTTTTTCCGTATTTATATTAACATCCTTATTTTCTTACTTAAATGTCTAGTAGCTATGTTCAAGAGACCCTTAACATCTGAGCCAGGGGTCAAAATTACTAGTCGACAAGGGCCAAATGTGTGTGTGTGTGTGTGTGTGTGTGTGTGTGTGTGTGTGTGTGTGTGTGTGTGCACGTCTAATGGCTTTAAAATATATGAATATCACTGTGACTGGTATTGATACTGGTATTGATAAGTCATTCTTTTTATTTATCCTCCAGGACTGTGAAAATTCAAAGGCTGAGTCTGGACTTGCACAGACGATCATGGGAATCTATGTCATTCGGGCAGTGGGTCCTGGACCTGGAGATTAACCTACAGATGTTGGTGTGATACTTGAGGGTTTGGAGTTCTGCAAAACCTTCACACATGGATGTGATGCTTCTTGGACTAATTTATGCAGTTAACCTGCACTACCCTAAGGAACTGGTGCACATTTGAAGTGTTTCAGAAAATCCTGCTGGAACAATAGAATACCCATCACCAAAAGTCCAAGCACTGAAAATTAAGATGCTTCTGTGATTAATTAACAGACATTTCCTTTTTTCTATGCAAGTATGTTGACTTTTAACTTCAATGCTTGAAATTTAAATTTAGTTATTGGTCATTTTAGCTTTTTAATATTTGCTGTGGAATGATCATTCTATACCAAAATCTCGCAATTAAACATGCATAGAAAAGTGTAAGTGCAAAGACACCACTGAGCCTTATGGCTCTGAATGTAATTGTAACGTAAGCAGTGCTGTTAGCAGGTTTACCTGTTTTATCTGTCTACCTTAAATTCCACATTTTTATTGAGGAACTGTAAATGTCTAGCACTGGCTAGTATGTTTTACCAATTTTTTTCATCCGGTTTTTGGTTGTTATTCTTAAAATATGCCTTGAAACATGAAATTTGTGAAATAAATAAAATATGAAACAAGGTGGTCTGTTGTTTTGTATATTGGGATTTGGGAGGAATAAAAAATATATTAATGTTAATAAATTAATATAGATTTTTTTATAAATTATTAACAATTATCTAAATGCGTTTAAAGAAAGTTGGGTTTATTATGTGACTATACATAATTCTCTTCATTATGAATTTAAAACAAATTGGATTTATTAGTCCGATATACATAAAGCTCATTCTTGTTCATTTCATTTACATATAACTTGCAAATAAGAATCACATAAAGTTTATTAGTTTGGTTAAGCTAGAAATATGTAATCCAAATTGGATGGAAATTTTATATGCAATCAAAATGCATAAATTTTAATTGTTAGGCCTAAATATTTTTCTGAGTGTACCTTAGTACATATACTCAACAACGCATAAACATACAAAAATGCATTGCCCTCAAACAAAACAATATGTACTGTATATTAACCCTTTAACATTACTGGCACTTACCATGGCAACAGTCCCTATTTTTCTAACCTCGCTATGGCTCCGTATGCTACTGTATTCACTGGCAATAGGTCAATTAGCCTATTCAAGATTCAAATAACTTTATTAATCCCAGAGGGAAATTGCTTATTCTTGGTTACAGTAGCTTACAGTTGTTTTCCGGGAGGAAAGGAAAAAGAGTAATAAATTAGACAAGGAAAAGAAAAAAAACAGTAAATCCCTAGTTGCACACTAAACTTAATTCAATATACAGATATTGCCTAGCATAATAGTACATAGCTAAACATCTTTCTCACCCCATTACAGCAAAACTACTAACTGCATGCTTTTCATGTTACCACCACAGATTCTCAACACACTTATGTCTTACTTAAGGGTATTTACATCTCATTTGGAGGAATATTAACCAGAGGTGGGTAATATAACCATTAGACAAAACCACGGACACACTTTAATGTATTTAAAGTTTATATACAGTACTAACATAGCAATACATAGAAAAATAAGTATGCACAGTTGATTCCAATCAATGTATCTATGCACACTTTTAGAAGATATGATAAGACCACCACAGATACTAACTAACATTAATTAGGAAGGGCATCATAAATTTTTTCTTTGAATGAATTCTTTTTTCTTTTATTTAAAGACAGACAACCTCGTAAATAAAGATGTAAATGATAATAAAAATACTTCAGATCAGCAATTATAATATTAAGAATATTTCATTCCGCTTCCAGTGAACAAACTTGATTAAGAAACCTGACAATGACTCATCATTTGCCAAACTATAGGCCAATATTAAACCTCCTCTTTGGCTCCAAGATCATAGTAATGGTTGTAGCACAGTTACAGGCATACCATTCATGAAATGCATTAGTGTGTGTAGATGTACAGGTTAACATTTCTTCACCACCTCTGTTTTAGGCCCACTGTTGTGCATGATGCAGAGAAACTTGCTTTTTACTTGTTACCTCGAGTTTAGACTATTGTAATGCATCTTGATGTTCTACTAGCATAAATAAATTTACTGAATAAATAAGCTCCAGTTTACACAAATGTACATTTATTTCATTGGGACTTTATGTGATAAACTAACAAAGTGGCACATAATTGGAAGGAAAATAATAAATGGTTTTCAAGATTTTCTTTACAAAATCTGAAAAGTGTGGTATGCATTTGTATTCAGCCCCCTTTACGCTGAAATCCAGTGGAACAAATTGCCTTTAGAAGTCACCTAATTGGTAAATGGAGTCCATCGGAGTGTAATTTAATCTCAGTATAAATACAACTATTCTGTAAAGCCCTCATAGGTTTGGTAGATAACATTAGTGAGGAAACAACTTCATGAAGCCAGAGGAACACACCAGACACTTCAGGGATAAAGTTTTAAAGAAATTCAAAGCAGGGTTAGGTTATAAAAAATATCCCAAGCTTTAAACATCTCAAGGAGCATCAATTACCCAAAAAATGGCACAGCTGCAAACCTACCAAGACACTGTCTACCTAAACTGACAGGTCAGGCAAGGAGAGCATTAATCAGAGAAGCAGCCCATGGTAAGTCTGGAGAAGTGGCAGAGATCCACAGCTCAGGTAGGAGAATCTATCCACAGGACAACTATAAGTCTTGCACTCCGCAAGTCTGGCCTTAATGGATGAGTGGCAACAAGAAAGCCATTGCCCAAAAAAAGGCATAAGAAGTCCTGTTTGAAGTTTGCAACAAGCATTGTGGGGGACACACAGACATGTGGAAGAAAGTGAGGTCAAGATGAAATCAAAATTAAATATTTTGGCCTAAATGCTTTTCAAGGCACTGTATAATCCTCCACACTTTTTCACTATTTGTTTGTGCCTTGAATAATAAAAGCTACAGTAGAAGCCATAGCCTTTTCTTACAAATCTTCATAGTTAGAGAATAACATTCCAATTTAGGGTCAGGATTTAGACACTGTCTCAGTCTTTAAATCTAGGCTGAATTATTATATATTTTTTATATTATTATTTATATAAATATAAATAATATATAAAAGACATTTGCAAAAATATTTTTTTTTTGCAGAGCAGACTCAGGCACAGAAATTTGTGGTAACCTTTTATTTTGCCATTTGCCATAAAAATGCATGATAAAACATGATACATATTAAATATGTTAAAATGCTATAAAATAATTCTTCCATATAAAAAAAATACTAAAATAACCATTATAATAGCATAAAATAGTTGCTAGACAAAATTTTTTAAATTGAACGCAAATATTTTGTATGACTGCATTTAGTGTTGATTACAGTGCACAATGGGTGGCCAATTTATGTGTAAGAATGATTCTCCATGATCGCGGAACCACTAATATTTCAGTCCTAGAATATGTTTGAACCATTAGAAAAGTGAAAATGTATTGATGGGTGTCACGGCGTGCACCTGTGATGGGCGTGTGCCCAAATCGCTCCTCGCTCACTCCTCGCTCACTAGGTGGGTGGCCTCCCCTTCTGTAGGTATGCGAAGGAGCAGGGCTGCGGAATTAGGCACGGCTGGTGAGTTATCACTGCTAATGATCCCGGGCTTCTTCCTGTGCTATAAAACACAGTGGGGAGTGTAGCTTGGGGTCTGTTAGGTTATGGAACTTTGCAAAGCGGTGTGCGTGTGAGTGTGAGGCGTGACGTGTGCAGAACGCGGAGGAGCAACAAGTTAGCGGGGCAAATGGGACGTGCCCCAGGGACTTTAAAGAGGCGAGTATGCCTGCAACAGGGACAGCCGCGAGCTCACTGCCGGAGTTCCCGCAGCTCTTCAACTCTCCTAAAGGAGTCGGATTTCATGGCCCTGCTGCCGAAGAGGAAAAGGCCACAAGTCACCCAGCCGCCAGACGAGCTGCTGTCCATGCGGGCCCACGCTGCCACTCTGCCCGCATGCCACCAGGGCGCTGTCCACAAGACCAGCACATACACCAACATTCCTTTCCCTTTCACTGTCGTAAGGCTACATCTGTTTATTCCCAATCCTGTGAGTTCTCATGGAAATGTGAAAAATCCCCTTAATTTCACTATTAAACATAGCTGCGATTTCTTTTGTGAATTTTTGCATAGTGCAACTTGAACAACATTGTGGTGAATCATTCCTTACCCTATTCCAGTAATCCTTAACAATATTTTTTGTTTTTTTAATTGCATCATATCGTATTTTGATATGTGTTCTAAAAAAAATCACATGGAAAGTAACAAAGGTTCACCACTCTAAGTATACCTTTAAATTCTCCATAAAGTAACGTAACACAAAAAAAGAAAACGTCTCAGGTTACTTTGCTGTAACCCTGTTCCCTGAAAAGCGGGAACGAGATGCTGCGCTTGAAAGCGCTATGGGAAAAGGTCTCCACTGACCGGTTGTTGAAGCATGTGTCAAACATGCCAAAAACTTGGCCTGTACAACCTCAGTCAGGTGACGTCATCTGACCAGGTACACTTGGAGGTTATAAATAGGTCTGAACCGAAAACATCCTCAGGTCAATTTGTCTGAAAGGACGTCCAGTCACACATACAGTGCGACATTAGAGTGCAGCATCTCGTTCCCGCTTTTCAGGGAACAGGGTTACAGCAAAGTAACCCGAGACGTTACCTTTCAAAAGCTACACTCGATGCTTCGCTTAAATGCGTTATGGGAACGAGAATACCAACGCCGCCACACTGGAAGTGTCTGGACCCCAGTGTTGTGTAGCGTGAGCGCACAATTATCAAAGAAGTCTAGACCTGATAGTGGGATGCTTAGCCTAGGACCGTAAGCATGGAGTAGGATGGATATCCAAACTATAAACTCTGAGAAAAGTGGGCAGAGGGGACCAGCCTACTGCATCACACACTTGCTGCAAGAAAACACCTTGCAAACCCCTTGGTTGAACTGGCCCTAACTCCTAGAGGTGAAGTGTGACCACGCACCTCATAGGCTAGGGCAATGTCTAGTGGCAGCCACACACCTGGTTGCGGCATAACATAAAAAGAGCTGCTCCTCTTTGCCATTGACTAGTGCAGTGGACGTAAATCTGTAGAGCACGTACTGGACACAATAAGTGAAATCCTTCCTGCTCCTGAGCATTAAACGGCGGAGGACAGAAGGTTTAAAGAACAACTGGTTGCATAATTAAAACTGGAACTTTCGGAAGATAATTCCAAAATTTGCCATACGTCCAAAATCATCCCGTCTGAGGGCATAAGTACTTCTGTTCGCAAGAGCCCTAGTGCTTACCAGGATCTCTTAGGAATGTGAATCACCTTGAGGGAGAGGAACTTGTCCTAAGCCTGACTGCGCTAGTTCGTTCAAGCGGCGCGGACGCACTTCGCAATGGCGATTTATATAGGAAACTTCCACTGTGCTGCCCACACTAGAACATGGTAGCCTCTTAGCTGGAGGAAGTATTTCTGGGCCAGAAATAAGCCATCGTTTCGAGGCAACTGGTGTGCCATGCGAGAAGATGACCTCTCCAGATTCTTTGAGCTGGACGGCCATCCAAGACCGCACCCAACCCCAAAGCAAAGCGTCTGTCGTTAGAATCTCGTGATGACAGAGACCTAGAGTGGGACCCAAAGTTAAAACCTGGGGGCTGAACCACATAGAAAGGGTACGAAGCCCCTGGCGCATATCCTGTTTGCTCAGGGGATTGGCCCTTGAATGAAATCCCCTGGCTGTGAGCCACAACAGAAGGGTCCATATGCAGGGGGCCCAGGAGATCACCATGGATACACCTGTCATGAGACCTAGATTCTCTGACAGCAACTAAGGGTCACCTTCTGGCCTATTTTGATGCTCCTTAGGATGCTAAATATAGATTCGGTACATACAGGAGACAATGTGCCTGTATTCTTGGCATTGAGTCTCAACCCTAAAGATTCAAGATGAACTAGGACGACATGTTGATGACAAGCGCTAGCTCCCCAGACTGAGGCAAGTTATGAATAAAATTTGAATTACGGATGTCCTGGAACCACATAGGAAACAGTGCTGCATCCAGCCTCTTATATATGTGCAGGTGCAATGTTTCTATATAAAATATGCGTTCTTCAGGTCGATTGTCACAAACCAATCTTGTGATTAGATTGAGAAACTATCATCTTGACCACCAAAATTTAGAATTTTTATATTCTGAGATAGCGGTACCACCCGCAAGGATGTAGAATTAGACGCCCCCCCCCCCCCACCCAATTTTTATTTTTTGTTGTTGTTTTTTTTTTGGACCAGGAAAAATGTTATATGATATGGAAAAATGTTAGATGTTCAGTGTCCTGAAAACATGGCAGGAGCCAAACCGAACATCTAACACTTCGTCGGTGACCACTCTCCCGAGCACCAATGGTGGCGGAGTTTGGCGGCCTTCTGAGACACCCTCATGGTCCTGGCATTTCACCAGCCTCAGGACCTCTTCTTTGAGGAGATCATGCTCCTCAGGTCCGGTCTTTTTAAGGCAGGCTGAGAAGCGCGGCGAGTCGTACTCCAGTCTTTACGAGAGGGTGCTTGGCTCGCCACACTCTTCTTCTGCGCCTCACGCCTCACTAGAACCAGACCTAGTTGGGACTGAGTTACCTCGTCATGGAGATCACCAAAAAAGGGGAGGGACCTTCGTTTAGGTCCCTCACCTGGGCCACCCGACAGAAACCTGTTGTCTAACTTTGAGTGTTTGGGACTCACCTGTTCCTGAGGCCAGTCGAGATGTAGCCGTTGCCATGGTTACCACCTCCAGTAATTCCTCATACTCTCGCTCACCGCGAGAGGAGTGTCCCGGGGTGGTAAACTCACTGGAGAGAAGGGAGGAGGTCTTCGGTGCCCGATCAGAAGAAGGATTGAGATGCGCTTCAGAAGCGGGAATTTCCTGAATTTCCCGAGAGCACGAGAGAAATGGGCAAATCGTGCTTCTGCCAGATCAACGCGCGAACCCCAAGAGTGAAGCGCGGCTCGCAATCGTCCCTCGAGTCCGCCGATCTTCACCCAAACACTCAAAACAAAGAGCATGATAATCATCATCGGAGAGAAGCTTCCTGCACGGTCGTAAGCATCTCTTCCTAAACTCGGTCATTAGTTTCGCTTTCTCTTCTATATATATATTTTTTCTCTCTCTCTTTAAACTGCCGCGCAGTAGTGTTGGAGACACGAATGCAAACACAATACAGCCTTTAAGACAAAAGACCTGAGGATGTTTCCGGTTCAGACCTATTTATAACCTCCAGGTACCTGGTCAGATGACATCACCTGACTGAGGTTGTACGGGCCAAGTTTTTGGCGTGTTTGACACACATGCTTCAACAACCGGTCAGTGGAGACCTTTTCCCATAGCGCTATCAAGCGCAGCATCGAGTGTAGCTTTTGAAATGGAACCTATTATATTGTCTTCTCATTACTCTCTCAGTTTTTTTTTATGGTTGTGTGTCATACATCATAGTCAAGCATCATACTCCAACATCACAAATTAAGGTTCTGTTCCATAATAGAAAAAATATATATTCCAGCTCCTCTATGTTTTACACATTCTTAGCTTTTAAAAAGTTTGCCTTGTGGTGGTCTGAATTGTGCATGCTTGAACTTGTGGGCTGTTCGTAAATGACAGGGACAGATGTGTTATCTGGTCCTTGCACACTGGACGAATCGTTCAGCTCACATACAGGCAAACGCTTTGGTTGAGGAACATGCTCAGGTTCTGGATTGAGGTGAACATTGTCAGAACACTCTGAAGTAGTCATCTCATCATGGAATTCTGAACCCTTATCATATTCCCCAATGTCCTGGTGAAACATTCTGCTAAACCATTACCCATAGGGTGATATGGTGTGGTGGTGTGATTTCTGAATACCGGCCATTTCAAGCAAATTCTTAATGATTTTGCTTTTAATATTCGCCCCTTGAATGTATTCTCTTTGGAAAACATAAATACAAAAGTAGTCATTCCAAAGGCGGTGGGCCACTTGCTTTGCAGACTGATTTTGACCGGGGAAGGCATGTGCCATCTTAGAGAAATTATCCGTTACTACAAGGACATCGACGACCTTCCCTGAGGTTCGTTCAGCACTCCAAAAGTCAATGCACACAATCTCCATAGGCTCAGAGGTCCGAATGTGCTCAAGGGGCGCACGAGCATCTGGTTCTGGTTTTCCCGACAACACATCTCTTGCAGTTTTTTACATAGAGCTTAACATCCTTGCTCATCCCTGGTCAAAAGAATCTTTCAGCTGCAAGGGAGAGAGTTCCTGCACTCCCCTGGTGTCCGGCAGCATCATGAACACCACGGAGAACATCATGTTTCAGGGACTCGGGTACAACATATTGAAAGAGTTTTCTATTCATAAGCCGATCCTTCTTTACTCTGTTCAGCACATGATTACGAATCTTTAGCTTTTTCCAGTGCTTCAAAAGATATGTCACAGATCTAGAGTCCTTTGCCCTCCCACTTTTTGAAGGACATTTATGTCTCAGAACATAGTTGATGACTCTTCCAACTGTGTTGTCCTGCTCTTAAAGACTGGCAAGCCTGGAAAAAGGAATCACTACAGACGGATCTTCAGAAGGTAGCTGGAGTGATTTTGTATCGATTTGTATCGAAACTTCAGCAGCATCTAACAATCTAGAACACAAGTTATTCACATCATCCCACGGCTTGTTTCCAGTTTTACCGTCCGTGGTAGTCTGCACATTCTGACAGCATTTAGATACACAAAAGACATCTTGCACAGTCCCAGTAACAACACCATTGATCTCATCCAGGAGAGAAACATATGGTTCTTTTAATAGACGATGGCTGACACAAGACTTAACAATGGGCTCTCTGCTTAAGAGATCTGCAATGATATTCTTCGTATCTGGCACATCCTTCAGGTCAAAGTCATATGCAGTGAGCTTCGCCACCCATCACTGTTTGCATGCATCTAATTTGGTTAGGATATAGGTCAAAGGATTATTGTCTGACCATGCTGTAAAATGTCTACCTTTTAGCCAATGGCTAAACTTGTCACAAATGGCCCATTTGAAAGCCAGAAATTCAAGTCGATGTGCTGTGTAGTTCATCTGGGATTTGGACAGCGTTTTGCTTGGAAAGGCTACTGGGCGTGCAATTTTCTCACCTGTGGGCACTTGAGACAACACAGCTCCAATGCCATCAAATGAAGCATCAACGGAGAGAATAAAGGGATGACTAAAATCAGGGTGAGCAAGAGTCACACGCACACGCCAAACTTCATTCGGAACCTTAAAGCAGGACCTACTGCACAAGTAGGTCCTGCTTTAAGGTTCCGAATGAAGTTTGGCACTCACTAGTCCAACTCTCTGGCGAAAGTTTCACAACAGCATGTGGCTTTTCCATATGGCCACGCATCCTGTTAACTTTTTTTTGTGACCCACCTTATAGGAGAGTGAACAGAGGTTTTGCCTGAGCAGATCAGTCCGGGATGAAATGCTGATAGTATAAAACCATACCCAAGAATGATCTGATCTTTTTTTGAGAAGGGGTTACACCATCTGCTTCCATGAGATCGACAGTCTGGACATCACTGATCACCATAACCTTTCCTGGGTCAGTCTGAACACCATCCTCAGTGACAACATGTAGCAAGAACTTGACAGATCTCCTAAGGAACATGCACTTTTTGGGGCTAGTTTTAAGTTATGCTTAGACAGACATGAGAAAACCAGTTCTAGTCATTCGAGAGCTACCTGCTCATTTGGAGCAAAAACCATCAGATCGTCCAGACAGAATAAAAGGCTAGTGAAATTTTCATCACCGAAACCTTCCTCATAAAGGTTGCTGGACTGTTGGTCAGACCTTGACAGAGACGATTATATTCATGGAGGCCAAAAGGAGAGGAAAAGGCTGTGTACTTCTTATGCTCTTCAAACAAGGGCACATTATAAAAGCCAGAAGTCAGGTCCATATTGGAAAATAAAACATTGCCTCCCAGTGCTGCAAGTGCGTCTGACTGGTGTGGAAGTGGGTGCGCATCCTTTACTGTCTTTGCATTCAGCCACCAAAAATCTGTACAAACACGAAGGTCACCATTATTTTTCCACACTAAAACTAGCGGCGATGCGTACTCACTCTGAGATTTACTTATAATGCCCTTTAGTTCCATCTCATTCAAGACAGTGCGCAGCTTATCGTAGTGGCAGGAAGCTACACGGTGATAAGGGAGCCGAAATGGCTTCTCGTCCACCAAGTGGATTTTGTGTTCACAGTCGGTGGCTTCTCCACAGACCATTTTTCCACGGGAAAATGTTGACTCGTATTTCACAATAAGATTCAAAAGTCTGTCCCTCCACTCATCTGACACTTCACAAGCCTCAAGATCCAGATCCTGTAGCCCTAACTTATCCAGCACATTTGCTCTTACATCACTGGAATGCACATGGCTCACAGTACTTACAGCACACTGAACATTGCTTTTCAAAGAAGCACATGTCTGAAATTATGCAAAACATAAATTAGCACATGTGAGTCTGCAGCACGTGTGCTAATGCTAAGCTTGGTTCGGCTAACAATTCACGAAGGACATGACAAAAACACATAACTGTGATAAACAGCACCATAAGTTGGTTGTATTGCAGATCATTAAATTATGTATGACAGTCTTAAATGAAATAAACAGAGGTTCAGAGTTTAAAAATCTTTCCAAACCTAGTTAATAAGACAGAGCAATCATCAATGCATTTTACCGGCAGTAAGTCAGTATGAAAACTGCTGCCGTTTGTGTAGCACCGCCCCCTATCTGTGATAAATGCGGACACAGCAAAGCACAACCAGTGGCGTGTTTTCCCAATTTATGCTGAATTTAACCAACATCATTCAAACTCTGTTACATATAGACTAGTAATCAGTATAAATAAATAAATAAATAAATAAATAAATAAATAAATCTCCGTACATCTTGTAAATTAATCGAATCATTTATTCATACGTTATAAACGTTTCAAAATGTTATATACTTTACAACGGTGTCAGTTTATTTTTTTTCAATAAATATTCTATATTTAATGTCCGTAGCGTGAAATTTCCACAGCAGCAGGGACAGGTATCCAAGGTGCTTATGTTACTATGGTAACGCATGTAGGAAGTGACGTTGCAGGGTGTTCCGAATGGTGGAATTTTGTAGAGTGAAGTTCCCTTAACAGACATTCCCCCACATGGTGCCCTACACCAGATGTGCTCTGATTGACGGAGCACATCTGATTCAGGTAATAAGCAGTGAGGAGTGCAGGGATAATTAGAAAACACGCAGGGCTGCGGCTCTTGAGGACCAGGGTTGGCCACCCCTGTTGTAGGGTGTAGGGAGTAGGGTGTAGTAATTTCAATGTATATGGACTTTCCGATTCATTCTTTCTGATTAGTAGTAGCATTTTTAAATAGACCGTTATTGGACAGTTTAGAAGACA
Organism: Clarias macrocephalus; assembly: GCA_011419295.1. NCBI lineage: Eukaryota > Metazoa > Chordata > Actinopteri > Siluriformes > Clariidae > Clarias > Clarias macrocephalus. The sequence goes on along the minus strand of JAAGKR010005433.1, from coordinate 9,923 downwards.
GCGAGTGGTTTATTTATTATCACCACAAAAGTGTGTGGTATGGAGGGTTGGTACAATGTTTGAATTTCCGATTCTGTTGGATTTGATCAAGAGGAGGGAGTCATGTGGGATTCCGATGAGTGAGTTATTATTTTTCATAGCAGGAAAGACGAGGAAAGCACATTTCACAAAAAAAAAGTAATTGCTTCGGTTGTAGGATCCGACATATTAGCCACAGATTCCGTGCTTCAATTTTCTTTTTGCTAAACATTACCTGCGTTTTGCGCCGCTGCAATATTCAGACATTATGTGGACAGTTCTGAATATGCCTTGTGATTGAGCAGTGATGATCATTATACGTACTGTCCTACTCTGTCTTCTAAACTGTCCAACAGCAGGCTGTTTACAAACCGCTACTACCAATCATGGAGTATGAAGCAACAAGTCCGTCTACACTGAAATTACTTCCTTTTACACTGAAATGATTCATAGGTGACATACTGTAGGTGTATGTGCAAGAAGAATGTGTGTGTGTGTGTGTGTGTGTGTGTGTGTGTGTGTGTGTGTGTGTGTGTGTGTGTGTGTGTGTGTGTGCACGGAGAGTTTGTGTGTATGTGCCCGTGTCTCATATGTAGTTGTTTGGGCAGTTAGTAGTATATATGTATGTGTGACAGGTCCTTCTCAAAAAATTTGCATATTCTGATAAAGTTCATTATTTTCTGTAATGTACTGATAAACATTAGACTTTCATATATTTTAGATTCATTACACACAACTGAAGTATTTCAGGCCTTTTATTGGTTTAATATTGATGATTTTGGCATACAGCTCATGAAAACCCAAAATTCCTATTTAAAAAAATTAGCATATTTCATCCGACCAATAAAAGAAAAGTGTTTTTAATACAAAAAATTATGTTCAGTTATGCACTCAATACTTGGTCAGGAATCCTGAAAATCCAGAAATGACTGCTTCAATGCGGCATGGCATGGAGGCAATCAGCCTGTGGCACTGCTGAGGTGTTATGGAGGCCCAGGATGCTTCGATAGCGGCCTTAAGCTCATCCAGAGTGTTCTCTTCACAATATCCCACAGATTCTCTATGGGGTTCAGGTCAGGAGAGTTGGCAGGCCAATTGAGCACAGTAATACCATGGTCAGAAAACCATTTACCAGTGGTTTTGGCACTGTGAGCAGGTGCCAGGTCGTGCTGAAAAATTCAATCTTCATCTCCATAAAGCTTTTCAGCAGATGGAAGCATGAAGTGCTCCAACATCTCCTGATAGCTAGCTGCATTGACCCTGCCCTTGATAAAACACAGTGGACCAACACCAGCAGCTGACATGGCACCCCAGACCATCACTGACTGTGGGTACTTGACACTGGACTTCAGGCATTTTGGCATTTCCCTCTCCCCAGTCTTCCTCCAGACTCTGGCACCTTGATTTCCAAATGACATGCAAAATTTGCTTTCATCCTTCTCCACAATCTTCCTCAGGGTCCGGTCGGATCTTCTCGTTGTGCAGCGTTTTCTGCCACACTTTTTCCTTTCCACAGACTTCCCACTAAGGTGCCTTGATACAGCACTCTGGAAACAGCCTATTCGTTCAGAAATTTATTTCTGTGTCTTACCCTCTTGCTTGAGGGTGTCAATGATGACCTTCTGGACAGCAGTCAGGTTGGCTGTCTTACCCATGATTGCGGTTTTGAGTAATGAACCAGGCTGGGAGTTTTTAAAAGCCTCAGGAATCTTTTGCAGGTGTTTAGAGTTAATTAGTTGATTCAGATGATTAGGTTAATAGCTCGTTTAGAGAACCTTTTCATGATATGCAAATTTTTTGAGATAGGAATTTTGGGTTTTCATGAGCTGTATGCCAAAATCATCAATATCAAACAATAAAAGGCTTGAACTACTTCAGTTGTGTATAATGAATCTAAAATATATGAAAGTCTAATATTTATCAGTACATTACAGAAAATAATGAAGTTTATCAGAAAATGCTAATTTTCTGAGAAGGACCTGTATGTGTATGCAAGTGTTTCATATGTGTGTGCATGAGTGAAGTTTGATTTAAGCCCTATACGGCGCCTCATAAAAAGAAGAACATCAACTACTGTAGCACCTTAAAATAAAGTAAACTACATCATTGTCTTCTCTATATGAATTTAGTGTACATGGTTTCCAAATTGCTAGCTTTGCTTGCACAATTATAAAATATGTTAAGGCACATATACCCTTTTTCTATTTAAAATAGATTATTTGTTTTCAAAAATTAATAAGCATTAGTAGCCCCTTTGTACTTTTGCCAAAAGTTGCCAATTTGGTTTAAATAAAAACTACTTAATATGATGTAAATAAAATAAAAATAAATAAAAAGTTGCACACAAAGAATTTATTCAGTCAACTTAGATTTGATTTCAGCACACAATGTGTTGCCCAGGTCATGTGTGAAAATGCTTCATTATGCTCCGAGAAGGGTGCTTTCTTTCACAATTTGGGTCCTGGAATATGGCCATGCTATCAAGGAAGAAATTACATTGATGTGGATACATTACACCTCAGGCGGACACAGACACTTCCTTATGCGAGCTGCATGAGGCTCTCCCACAGTATCAAACACAACACTGGGATGCCTAACTTTTATCAGCACATCACCTGCACCACCAGAGGTGAAAGGACACTGGACCATTGTTATACTAAACTGAAAGACAGCTACAAGGCACAATCTCAACCCCAGTTTAGGAAATCCAACCACTCCCCCATTTTCTTCATGCCAAAATCAGGAAGCACTGATGACATCAACATGTTTATGGAAACTGTTGTTAGATTTATTAGGGAACTAGTGGATGATACCATGCAAAAAATGACCATCAGAACATTTCCCAGTTAGAAGTCATGGGTGGATAAAACCATCCACTTTGCTATGATATCTCACACCAACGCATATAGCTCCTTGCGTCATTCAAAGTTCGGAAAGTGCTAAAGAAGGCGAAGCATCACTACTGGGGTCAACTAAAGTCACAGCTCCAACATAGTGAGTGAGCCTGTGGCAAGGACTAAGGCCACACTTATATACTTAACATCTCATATACTTCTATTTCAATTCCATTTTTCTAGCAACTTTGTACATATTGTAAATTTTCCAGCAAGTTTTTCTATATTTGAATAATTGTGTCTTATTTCATATTTTATTTTTTATTTGAATACTCTATTTTCCTTTTTAACTTAAGTTTAAAATGCTTATATGACCAAACATGCCCTAAGTTAAAAATACAAAATAGAGTAGTAGATGAGCAGTTCGATGCTTATATGACTGCATGTGACCTAAGCATTTAACTGCATATCATACTGTGTATAGCTGTGTATGTGAAAATTTTATATATATTTTTTATAACATTCAGTATATTCTGGTCATCAGCTGACTTAATTTTATTGCCACGTAACATTACTCAGCCTAGACCTGACCATCTGAAGCAGCCCCAGATCATATCACTGTCTGCAAAGGCTTGTACAGATGCCACTATGCATGATGAGTGCATTGCTTCATTGCACTTCCATTCTTACCCCGGTGTAGGAGCCAATTTAGTCTGTCAATAATTTGTATTATAACAGTTTGCTTAGTGTGTTAATTTGCATGTAATAACTTAAAGTATAATCTCTTTAGATTTTTTCCATATGTAAATATGTGTGTATTTGTGTATATTCAGTTTTATTTCTAAAGTTTTTGGTATCAATTTCTGTTCCGTGTTTATCTGCTACACACTTGTCATGTGAGAGAGAGGTGGTGCAGGCAGAAAACAAGGGAGAAACAATTTTCTTACCGTCTTGTTTTTGTGTGGAAAACTTGTGTTTAAATGTTTGAGGAAACACGAGTTTAGGATTTTACAAGTGTGATATGATAGAATACAGGAACCAACTGGAGTTTGACATTTTGTTTATTAAATTGTATTTGTTTAACAACTTTTCGATTGGCTTCTGTGACAAGTAAGAACCCATTTTCCTGCCGCTCTAAGTTAATTCCGGACTTTTTGTCTACATTTAGAAAGAAAATTCCTCCTTTTTTGTTCGACACGATCAACAATTTGTCTAACAGAATATCAAGGAGTGATTCACGTATCATTAGGCGTGTTTCCTGGATTATATTGGACTATTGCGGCTGAGATTCACCGATGGCATTAGGATTACGCGCACGCTGTTCGGACTCGGGCTGCTCGGAGAGCGATTTTATCTGCTTTCGTGACACGCACGGTGCACGCATTGAACTTGAATATGAGCCATATGGAAAAAGAGGACGCAAACGCGGCCTCCAAAAGAGTGCCGAAGATGACTGTTAAAGCGCAAGAGGAGCGGCTTAACCAGCTGATGGGAACTAGAAAAGCCAAGCTAGGACATTTAACAAGGCAAATGAGAGAAATTGAAAACTTGCTTATGGACGCTGGTAATGTTGACACTGTGTATGAATACATTGAGGGTGAGTTTGCACAGTCCTTTCTTGCATTTCAAGATATTAATAATGCAACCAGAGAGCTTATGTCTGAAGATGAGGCATATTTAGATCAGTTATACTGGTTTGAACCTAAGTCTCAAGTGTTTAGGCACTTTGTAACCTTTGACTTAAGGTCAAAGATTGGATCAAAAGAGTTAAACCCCAACCCAAAGAGGCTGAGCAATGTGATGCAGAGGTGGAATGTATGTACAGCGTCTCAATGGTAATTTCTTCTTCACAACTTCCTCTCTTTCCGGAAAAAAATGGTAGTCACGTGGCCTCAGGTGTGTCATCTACAGTTTTTCTAGGATGAGGATTGAAGCTGAAAGGGCAGAGTTGTTGGCACGAGCTAACGCTTTAAAGCAGAAACAAAAGCTTGAGAGAGAGGACGCTGAGCTTAAGGCGAAGAAGGAAAAGTTGGAGCTCCAAACTGCTATTGCTGCAGCCGATGCCAAACTTCATGTTCTGTCCATGTACGAACCAGCTAGTAGTGTTTCTGGTGCTTCTGGTAGCGCAGCAAGGGCTGCCATAACTACAGGAAATCTTAAAGCTACATCTGACAACTTGGTACGGCCAAGTACATACTGTAGAGAGTTAGCACATGATGCTGATGTAGATCCAACAGTCAGCACTGGGCAACTGATTTTGCTAAATCACAGCCACCAAGGGCAGGTGTCAGCATTCCTGCACATGTAGATACAGAAAGTTTGTGTCATATCATGCAACAGCAAAATGACATTGCTGAGATTTTCATGAAACAGCAGTCTATGTCCACTCTCCCACCTATGGATAGGTGCTTGAATTTACATTCTTCATGCGAGCCTTTGAACATGGAGTAGAGAATAAGACAACAAATAATAAGGACAGATTGTACTTTTTGGAGCAATTCAGTCTGGGGCAACCAAAGGTACTAGTATGCAGTTGTCAACACATGCCTTCTGAAAGGGGCTACAAAGAGGCAAAGAGACTACTCTACCAACATTTCGACATTTACACCATTGCCACCGCCTATACAGAAAAGGCGTTGAACTGGCCTGCTTTGAAGCCAGAGGATGACAAAGCCTTAACAGATTTTGCTCTTTTCCTTACTGGTTGCTGCAACACTGTAGACAGTGTGGAATATGTGGAAGAGATGGACAGTCCAAGCAACATGCATGCAATCATATCAAAGCTTCCTTTCAATATGATAGAAAGGTGGAGGGCAGCTGCCTGTTAGCTTCAAGAAAGGACTAGCAAGAGAGCAAGGTTCTCTGACTCAGTCTGGTCAGTTTTGTGGACAAACAGGCAAAGATTGTTTCATATCTACTGTTTGGTAACATTCAGGATAACAAAATAGCGAAAGACAATCTCAAGTGTAAACAAACAAAAGTAACTTACAAATGAAAGACAGGAGAACCACCTTTGCAACAAGTGTGACATCTGTTCCAGAACTCAAACCCCAAATAGCAAAGAAAGGTGATGGAGTGAAAGCAAGCAGTGGAACCCTCTGTTTATGCTGTAATAAAAGCTATGGATTTGATGTATCCAATGTTCTGAAACATAAGCCACACAAAGAAAAACTTGACTTTTTAAAATCCAAAGGGTTGTGCTATGGTTGCTTTTTACCAGGCCACATGAATAAAGGTTGTATGCAAAGGCTCACTTGTCAGAAATGCTCATTAAAGCATCCAACAATCCTTCATATCCCAGAAAGAAAGCCAGCATTTCCCGGAGCCCAAGATGGAGAAAGCTCCATGGTCGTCACTGAGTCATGTACCCTAAACAGTGAAACTTGTGGCTGTACTGGGGCTGGTCATTTAGTGTGCTCTTTGGCCATTAAGTCCAAAAGGGGGCAATCGTGAGGTTACGACCTATGCCTTCTTGGATCTAGGAAGTTCTGCAACATTTTGCACAGAACAGCTAATGAAGGAACTACGGATAACTGGTAGGAAAACAAACATCCTGCTGCGTACTATGGGACAGGAAAGGTCTGTTAGTACACATGTTTTCACTGGACTACAAATAAGTGGACTGCATGAGAACAATTTTGTAGATCTTCCTCAAGTGTTCTTACAAAGGGAGATTCCAGTTAAAAGAGAAAACATTCCACAACAGAAGGATATTAAAAGATGGAGGTACCTTGAGGAGGTGCATCTTCCTCAGATCGATGCAGGTATTGGCTTGCTGATCGGAACAAATGTACCCAAGGTTCTAGAGCCCTGGAAAGTCATCAACAGCAGAGGAGATGGATCTTATGCTGTTAAGACCATCCTGGGCTGGATTGTAAATGGACCGTTAGAGAGAGAGAACATCCAAACTAACAGAAACGCAACAGCAAATGAGCTACGATTTTCCTGAGTGTAAGCAAGCTGAAAATTTTGAAATGTCTATAGAGGACAGGCAGTTTATGGAGTCAGTATCACAGTCCATAGAGCTTGTTGATGGACATTACTGCATTGACCTTCCATTGAAGAAAAAGGATCTAACGTTTCCCAACAACTATGGTGTTGCTTCCTTGCGTGCACAATGTCTGAAAAGAAAATTCAAAAGAAATTTGGATTTCTACAAAGGACTATTGAAGTTTCATGGAAGACATGTTAACAAAGACATGCTGAAAAGGTTCCTGCTAGTGAAAAGGAAGGGAACCCTGGTAGAATCTGGTACATCCCACATCATGGGGTGTATCACCCACAAAAACACAAACTTCGAGTGGCGTTTGATTGCGCAGCTACTTACCAGGGAAAATCACTCAACTCTCAGCTATTACAAGGACCCAACTTGAGTAATCCTCTTATTGGTGTGCTGATGAGATTCAGACATAAGCCAATAAAACTTGCACAGATGTGGAAGAGATGTTTCATCAGGTTAGGGTTCCTGCTAAAGATAAAGACCTGTTGAGATTTCTTTGGTGGCCTAAAGGGGACACAGTTCAGGAAACAGAAGAATACAGAATGAATGTTCACTTATTTGGTGCCACATCCTCCCCAAGTTGTGCAATCTATGCTCTACCTAGTTGTGCAAAGTTTTAGACTGGCTTCTGTGACGAGTAAGAACCCATTTTCCTGCCGCTCTAAGTTAATTCCGGACTTTGCGTCTACACCTAGAATACCCATTGATCTGGTATAGGGTCAATCTGGTCTAATCAGTCCACATGATCTTTTTCCATTTCCCCAAAGCGACTATTTTATGCACCTTAAAATAAATGTGCAACTTAACACTTTTTTCTGATTAATCTCTATGGACACAGCTCAGTCACAATCCTGTAAATTCTCATTGAACATTGCTGTGGTTTTTACAGTTGATTCTTTAGCCATGCATTTTTAGTTCATTGATCTCCATTAATAATTCTTACGTTTCTTACACAATGTTGTGGGTACAGCACTATGCAGGTTTTGATTATGTGTTGAAAGGTTATTAGCCCATTTACATTAGTTTTAAATCTCCTGAGTTGTTTTCTTTGCTTGATGCAGGCCAATAATTTGGCCCTTCTGAAAGTGTAGCTGGCAATAAATTATTTTACCCCTCATACAGTGAATAGCTTTTTTGTCAAACTACCATGTCATGTTGGAAGACCTATCCTGTAGTCATGGAAAAAGTGTTTCTGTGGGGTCAGTGTTTCAGAATGGTCAAATTACTGGCCGGCATCAAGCAAAGGAGATTGATGAAAGTACGCCCCAGCAAAAGATAGTGAACGAGCAAAATATAGAAAGTGAATTAATACAGTAACAAGAGATAAAACTATCAAACGCAAGAGGAACAAAAACACCAAATAAAAAAGGGCCACATACATTAACACCAAGTTATCCCTAGTGCCCAGTTCCCTAAAAACTGCAAAAAAAAGTAATATACTTTTATAATCACATATATGACATAATCTGACCCAACAAGTACTCCATAAAATACATAACATTTATTTAAAACTGTTATGAAACAGCATTTTTCTTACAGTTGTGGTACTGTTTTGGTTTACCAAGCTCATCAAATGAATCCTTTTCATCGCTATTGTGCATCCACACATCCATTGTGTGTCCTACCTCCTGCAGCTCTTAGAACAGTTTAATTTTCACAAAGTTCTGGTAAACTCTCCATACAGTATTCTTGTAATCTAGTTTGTCTGGAAGTGGCTACATATCCTGGTCATTTTCTGCATAATTTTGTCCTCCTTTGCTTTCTTCCTAGGTCAAACTAACGATATACTTCCCACCATTTACCAAAGTAGATGAATTAACTAAGTAGATGAATTAACGGTTGAGAATATTGCTGATCACGTACCTGATACTTCAGCATAAAAGTCAGCCATCTTAATTGTAACCCACATTCATTGACAGTTAACTAATACACTCAGGCACCACATAATGTATCAATGCAAATTAAACTATGGGGGTATAGCTATGGCTCAGAAAAACTCGGTCATATCTTGGTCTTTGATGTATTTGATGGTTCAAACCACGAACATCGAGAGTCCAAGCGCCCAAGTGTCCGTCACGATACCATCCGAGTACTCGCGGTTTAAGGATGTGTTTAGTCTTTGGGCAGCAGCACGACTCCTCACCCGTGGGACTGCGCGATAGAACTTTTGCAGGTGAAAACACCGCCTTGCGTGCACATTTATCCATTGTCCGTGGAGGAGACGCGGGCCATGGAGTAATGTGTGAGCAAGGCTCTTCGGCAAGGGCTCATCAGTAGGTCCACGTCGCCAGCGTCTGCGGGGTTTTTTTTTATTGAAAAAAAAAGGCGGGGGTTTACGTCCCTGTATTCATTACCGCGGGCTTAATGCGATAACCGTAAAGTATAAGCACCCACTGACCCTGGTACAATGATATCAGTATCAAATATTCATAGATGCTCTCCAAAAATTAAATGAAGCCTGCAATCAAAATACTTGCTGGCTCTATTCCACAATCACTAAGACCTTTCTTCAAATTTAACAACCCACCCAATGCAACTTACACCACTTACCTATTCTAAAGAGACATTGCAGTGCAAATCCAGAATTATGTCTCCTGCAGAAAGTACTGAAGATAAATATTTTATTGTGCATATAATTTCAGTTTATGGCCCAGAATGCACCATGGAACAAACTCTAAAATTATTCTAATGGTAAGTTTCCTTGTTGCCTCTTCTATAAAACCTCCTGAACATCTGCTACGGACCACAGGAAACATCTCGGGTTACTTGGCTGTAACCCTGTTCCCTGATAAAGCGGGAACGAGATGCTGCGTGAAAACGCTATGGGAACATCTCTTTGTTGCCCGGTTGTGAAGCCTGTGCATGTCAAACCCGCCGAATACCTTCGGCTTATAACCTGTGCCAGGCATGACGTCACCGAATAAGGTGCACCTGCAGGTTATAAATAGGAGTGAACCGGAAACATCCTCAGGTCAATTTTGTCTGAAGGACGTCCAGGCACGCCAGCAGTGCGGCATCGGAACGCAGCATCTCGTTCCCGCTTTATCAGGGAACAGGGTTACAGCCAAGTA